>JABUQX010139076.1:32500-40000 GCA_015478945.1 Trachelipus rathkii | reverse complement strand
AACCATAGATCTGTTAGATAGGAAAGTATATCGCTAGTAACCTTGAGCGCCGAAAGCCGTACTGGCGATCGGAAAGAAGGGAATGAGATTCCAGATGATCTAAGAAATGAGAGTTGAGAAGGGTTTCAAAGATCTTAGATAGAATACAGGTTCTAACTATAGGGCTATAGTTAGAAGGATAAGAACGGCTTCTTTTTTTCGGAATAGGTTGGACATATGTGCGCTTCCAACACTGAGGGAAAGTGCTAGTATTGAGGCATAGAGAATATAGTTGAACGAGAGGAGGGGCCAGCACGGAAGCACTCTCCTCAAAACTCGGGGAGGAATGCCATCCGGGCCACCCGACTTCCTAACGTTCATAGATTTCAGGAGCCCATGCACCCGATCAAATGTAATTTCAGGCAAAGGCATAGGACACCTGAGAAGAGAAGGAGGAGGAAGAGGAATGTCAGAATCGTCCAGGGTTGAGTTAGAGGAAAATAGGAGGCCGAAGAGATTGGCCTTTTCAGCTGGAGAGTTAGCAACAGAGCCATCAGATCGAATAAGGGAGGAAAGGCAGATTTACAGAAGTTGTTGAAGATGTTTTGGTAAGAGGCCAGAAAGATTTATCAGTAGGAGAACTAAGGAGGTTAGCGCACTTTCGTTTGAAGTCCGCTTTGCTTGTCGAAGAGTATCCCTGCAACGATTTCTAGCTGAATGAAAATTAGCGAGAGGGATAGGAGAACGAGAATTTTTTCCACTCCCGATACGCATTGTCTCTAGCCAGAATGGCCAGAAAGCACACGATCGAACCATGGATTATGAGGAGAGAAAGATTTAGTTGAAGAAGGAATGAACCTGCTCATCCCATCAACGATTACAGCTCCCACCTTGTCAGCAGAAGCCGAAGCGTGGAAAAGCAGCGTCCAATTATAGTTATATATATATATATATATATAGTTAAGAGCATATATATATATATATATATATATATATATATATAGAGATATATATATATATATATATATATATATATATAAATAAATATATATATTATATATATAGCAATTTTTATAAATATTTATATATATATTGTTATATATATATATATATATATATATATATATATATATATATATATATATATATATATATATATATATATATATATATATATATATATATATATATATATATATATATTTATTTATATATATATATATATTTATATAAAGAAATATATATATGTATATAAATATATATATATATATATATGTAAATATATATATATATATATATATATATATATATATATATATATATATAATTGACAGTACTAATAATATATTAAATAAAAATAATATTCTTAAATATATTCTAAAAAATAATAATATTGATGCTGAATCGCAATACTAAAGCCACTCATAATCATTATTCTTATTAGCTCAGTGGTAAAGCCCTTACATTCCATTCAAATAACTAGGGTTCGATACCATCTCGAGAAAGCAAAATCGAGAGTTGGAACTAGGAAAGTGAGTGATTCTGACGAAGCGCACTATATATATATATATATATATATATATATATATATATATATATATATATATATATATATATATATATATATATATATATATATATATATATATATATATATATATATATATTCCCCTAGAGATGAGATTTACCAGATAAATTTCCTTCTCAAGACAATATTTTTTTAAACTTGTACTTTTTGAATGCTTCACGCACTAGTTCAGGTAATTAAACAAGATTATATATATATATATATATATATATATATATATATATATATATATATATATATATATATATATATATATATATATATATATATATATATATTATATATATATATACCTTTCTCTCCCCCTGACCACCCTCTTCAGAGTGGCCACACCTCGCTAAGATACCCCGCCGCCGCTGCCGGCCTCCTCCACAGATCGCTTAGGGCTGTGATTTCCCAGGTTTCTGGGATGATGGTTAGAGGGACAAACTAGGAAGAAGTGATACATAGTTTCCGGGGCCTGGTTGCACTTTGTGCAGATATTTGAGGTAGTTTGGTTGATGTTGAATCTATTTTTGTAGTATTGCAAGTTTGGTGACCGCATCTCAATTTGGCTAAAGATGACTGGATGGTTATAGGAAGGGAGTTAAATTCAGATGCTATTTCTGGTGGGTGATCATTTAGTATATTATTTGGTTGTCTATTTCTTAAATATTGTTCTGTTAGGTATGTGTGTATTTATTTGGAACTTGTGGTGTTGTTTTGTGAGGTCGGATAATACTTAGGATTTGTTTGTATAATATGGCTGGGGAAGAACTAGGTTGTTTTAGTCTGTCATTGCTGGTGTTAGAGAGTACCTTGTGACTGGGGTGCTGTATTAACTGCTCTTTATCGTAAAATTGGGTGCCTATTATTTCTAGGTGTTTCTCTATGGGTAGTATCTTTGTTTCATCATGTAAGTGTTATTGAGGTATTGTTAGTGTAAATCCTGTTATAATTCTGAGTGTTTTGTTTTGGGTTGTTTGAAGTTTTTTTTTTCATATTTCACATGGTTAACAACTGATGCCATATTGGGGAACGTAGTTCAGTGATGGGCAGGTGAATTGTTTGTATATGGTGATAGATATCTGTTTCTGTTGATGTCAGTGAAAGCTATGGTTCGTAGGATGTTTAGCTTCCTGTTTGCTGATGTTGTTATGTTTTCTATGTGATTTGAGAAAGTTAACTGTGTGACCAGTGATACTCCAAAAATTTTGGCTATTTTGTTTAGCGAGATAGCAATGTTATTTATGGAAGTTTGGGGCTGGTAATACGGAGTTGACGATCTGTTTTGATTAGTGTAATTGAGGATTTGTTTGATGATGCTGACATTCTTTCGTCCGTTAGCCAAGTCTGTATTTGGTTGATGTATTGTTAAGTTAGAAGGAATGCTGTGTTTAGATTCTGGTGTGTGGTAGCTATTGTGATGTCATCAGCGTAAGTTGTTATGTTTGTGTGATCTGTTTGTGGTTGCGGAAGATATGCTGTGAATAGGTTGAAGAGTGTAGGGGATAGGATTGCTTCTTTTGTACTCCGTTTTTAATGTTTGTTGTGCTTGATTCCTTGTTGTTAATCTGTATTTGAGCTGTGTTTACCCGATTGGAAGTTTGATAACCGTGATCTTTAAGTTAGTGTGGATGTTTGATTTTATTATTTTGTGTAGTTGATTGTGTCTGGGGAGAGTGTCGAAAACCTTGTTTAGATTGATAGCTATGAGGGGTGTTTAGTGTGTGGGCATGAGATTTAAGCCGTCTCTTATTGATTGTATAATGATCGTGCTAGCTTTTATGATTGAACGGATATATATATATATATATATATATATATATATATATATATATATATATATACATCTATATATATATATATATATATATATATATATATATATATATATATATATATATATATATATATATATATATTTATATATATATATATATATATATATATATATATATATATATATATATATATATATATATATATATATATATATATATATATATATATATATATATATATATATATATATATATATATATATATTTATATATATTCCTGTTAGGGTATGCCTGTCAGGTGCTACTCCTCCAGAATCTTCTCCAAAAATTTCTATCTTCAAATGTTCGTTCTTCCTCTACTTCCTCTACCGTCTTGCCTCTACGTTGTACAGCCTCCGCCACCGAATCCATCCATCTCTTCCTCGGTCTTCCTGCTGGTCTCCTACCTTCTGGTCTCCAATCCATCATCTCTCTCAATCTCTCCCCTTCCCTCATTCTTTTCACATGTCCAAACCATCTTAACTGGTTTCTCTCCACGCATTCCAAAACAGGTTCCACTCCCAGTTCTCTCCTCACCAGCTCGCTCCTCATTCTGTCTCTCAGCGATACTCCTCTAATGAGTCTAAGTACTCTCATTTCCGTAGCTTCTATTCTGCTTTTTTGCATCGTATTCATTGTCCAGCATTCAGATCCATACAACAATATCGGTCTCAGAATTGTTTTATATATTAATATTTTAACCTCTGTTGGTATCCCTTTCTCCTTTAGCAATGGGTATAACATTCTAACATTCTGTGAATATCTCCCAATTCTCCCTTTCAACTCGTCATCTTGTCTTCCTTGATCATCAAATACCACGCCCAAATACTTAAATCTATTCACTTGCTTAAGCCTTATATCTTCTATGTTCACTACTATCTCTTCCCTCTCTCTCTTGCAATCACCATTATTTCCGTTTTCTCTCTGTTTATTCTCATGCCCATTGACTTCAGTACCTCGTTCCACCTATTCACAGCTTCTTGCAGGTCTTGAGCTCCTGATGTTATCACTGCCGCATCATCTGCATAAACCAAAGTGTGCTCCCTATTCTCCCTTATGCATATCTTTTTAAGGCAGCTGTACAGGTAAAGTGCAAAGAGCAATGATGACAGTACACTTCTCTGTTTAACCCCCGTTTCACTTCAAACCACTTCTCTCTTCTTGTTCCTCTAACCGTATTTATTGGATTTTCATACATACTTTTAATGGCTGCTATCAGACTTTCTGGTATGGCATACATCGGATCTTCTAACACTCTCCACAGTCTCTCCCTATTTATTCTATCGAATGCCTTTTCCAAGTCCATGAATGCAGCATACGTCTTCTCATTCCACTCTATGATTTTCTCTGTTAACATCTTCATGTAAAATATTAGGTCAGTGCTGCCATTTTCCAATCTTGTCCTTGACCTTCATCCTCAATCTTTTTTCCAAGATCCTCTCATATATTTTACTCTCCCCTCCCAACAATGCTATTCTTCTATAATTTCCGCATATTCCTTTATCTCCCTTCTTATGTATCGAACAGATTACTGCTTTCCTCCATCCTGTTGGTATTTTGATTTCTTTCCACACTTGGTTTAACAATCTTGTCAACCATTTAGTTATTCCCTCTCCTATCTTGAATAGTTCATTGTTCAGTCCATCGTACCCTGAACTTTTCCTATTTTTTGTATCTTAATTGCTTCTTTCACTCTATCACTCTATCACTCTATCATTCTAATTTGCTCATGTTCTTGTCTTACTCTCAAGGGGTATTTCGTTCATTCCCTCCTCCCTTTCCTCTACGTTCAAAAATTCCTCGAAATACTTGCTCCATCTTTCCGTCACCTCCTCTTCCTCTAGAAGAGGTTCTCCCTCCTTATTCAGAACCTTATGCATTTCCGGTTCTTTATTTCTTCTCATGATCTTGGCCATTCCATATAAAAGTTTTCTCATGCCCTTTGTGTCCTCTTTCAGTTCTCTCCCTATTCTTCTCCAAGTAATGTCCATACTTCTTTTTAAATCCTCTGCATGCTTTCTTGCGTTTACTTATTCTATCCTGCTCCTCTCCGTTCTCGTCCTCATCCATTTCCTATATTCTTTGTTTGTGGGTAAGCTTTTCACATCTTCAAACATCCTCTTATCGTTAGCTAGCATCATGTCAATCATTGATTTCTCCGTGTATCTCTGTTCCTCCCTGCACTCCACCTATACCACGTCCATTTCTTGCTTTCTTCTTGTTTGAAGAAAGTATTCAAAACCGCCAGGCTGTTTCTAATCGCAAAGTCGATCAGGTACTCCCCATCAACGTTTATCTTCCCTATTCCATGAATCCCTAGTACCATCTCCTCTCCTTCTCTACGGGTTCCAACATGAGCGTTAATATCCCCATTATAATTTTCTTTCACCTTTCACCGCGTCATAGGTCTGTTGGAGAACTTCCCTGAATTCCATTTTTTCCTCAACTGGTCTTCCCTGGTGCGGCGCATACACTTGGATTAAGCTCAATGTTTCTCCTTCCATCTTCAGCGTTATCGCAATTATTCTTTCATTTATTAACAAAGTTTCCATTACATTTCTATAGAGTTCCGGTTTCATGATGATCGCTACTCCGTGCCTTCTCTCTTCCTCTCTCCCCTTGTAGATCATTACATAGTCGTTATGTAATCTCTTAGTCCCACTTCCTCGGTACCTCACCTCACAAACCCCCAACACATCCAGATTCTTCTTTTCCATCAAGTCCACGGCCTCCTCCTCCTTTCCGGCAAAAGTACTTGCATTTATAGTGGCAATTCGGTATCGTGTATCCTTTTTCCGTAGTCCTTTATCACGCTTGTTCGTCAACCTTCGATTCCGCTGTGTCCGAGGCATAGCATTGGTAACTCGAGCGACTTCTTTTTTTACGTTGCCGGCTTGCTAGGCCTGTCGCCACAACCTTTCATAGTTTCCTATGGCAGGGGTTCATGGGAAGAAATTAATGGTACAAGGGTGTTCCCAGCCCCTAAAACCATGCGAAGAGTAATCTTCTTGTTATCTAACTTCGCTGAAAATATCCATTCAAATTCAACCAAATTTCAGATATTGCAGAAGAACTTATGAATTAAAATCCAAATTGTTTTTAATAAAAAGAACAAACTAGAAAATTCTGTTACTCCTCAACAAATTTTGTTAAGATATTATATCTATTTTATAATTATTGAAAAGAATAGATATATATATATATATATATATATATATATATATATATATATATATATATATATATATATATATATATATATATATATATATATATATATATATAAATATATATATATATATATATATATATATATTAAAGGTGTCAGGGTCTCAAAATTGGAAAGCCATCAAAGTGAATCTATCTCAGTTTGGAATTGAAATTACTGTTGCTGCTGAAGTTGAAGTGATTTCTAAATTTAAGTGTTCAGTCATTGCAAACTATAAAGGAACGAACAGTTTTTGTTACCAAGATGGACTTTGTAGAGTATTCCATATGCATCCGTGTATTCTTTTTAGCAATGATTTTAATAATGAAGATTTTTTCACATGTTATTCAACCCAGACTCTTTAGGTAATTTCTCTCTTTATATATATATATATATATATATATATATATATAAATATATATAAGATATATAGAGTTATATCTTTATATATATATATATATATATATATATATATATATATATATATATATATATATATGTATGTATATTAGAACGGAACTCAGTTAGTTCTTGCTAATATAATAAAATTAATTATTATAAGAACGAATGATAAACAAAACAAAATTGACTTCTTTTATTCTTTCTCAATTCTGATAATATAATTTACAATATATATATATATATATATATATATATATATATATATATATATATATATATATATATATATATATATATATATATATATATATATATATATATATATATATATAGTCAAAGCACGTAAAAACTAACCCACTAAAAATGGTATGTCGGACTCAAAATATTTTCACACCTAGCCTCCTATGATACATAAATAGATGTCTAGGGCGAAATGAATTTCATGATTTTTTTACCTATCTTCTAGGGGTGAAATTAGGTTAAGTTAGGTTCAGGTTATGTTAGGTTAAGTGTTAGTTAGG
>JABUQX010139076.1:10000-27500 GCA_015478945.1 Trachelipus rathkii | reverse complement strand
ATATAGTTAGGTTAGTATTAAACCGTAATACTGTAAAATACCTAACAACTGCTCATTGTTTAAGAACGCAAATAAATCTGTTAACAACATCATTTCTGCCGTTGTAAAATAAAAACATTGTACATCCCTATATCTTTGTTGTTTATTTTATAAGTTAGTTTTAACTTATTTTATAAGGAGGGAGATTTGCCCTTAATCCCAAAATGTATTTAATTTTTTAGTGTAGCTAAGGTTGGTTTTTAACTACCTGTTTCACTTATTCCCACACGATATATATGTATATATATATATGTATATATATATTTATTTTAGATATATATATATATATATATATATATATATATATATATATATATATATATATATATATATATATATATATATATATATATATATATATATATATATATATTTATATATATATATATATCAAATTAAAATCGGATTATAATATATCGAAATATCGATATATCGAATATCGATATTTTTCTGGCGATAATATCGAAGGCGATATGATATTTTTTAAAATATCGATATATCGATTTATCGATATTTTTTAGATATCGGGCATCATTATTCGACAAGTTTAATTCTATATTTAATTATCATCTGATATAGACAAATGACTCACCACTTTTAAAGCGTAATCCTTCAAATTACTAATTAAATATGTTAGTTTAGAGAGATCCGTTAAATTAGTACGGTACCCTATAGTATTTTGAAATAATAAAATTATGAAACATCAACTAGTTATTACCCAAACCGTCAAAGTTTTCACGAAACAAAGGAGACATTTTCTTGACTGATATTTATTTTAGAAACAGTGTCTATAAATGTTCAGTACTACTATTTGCATGAACTGATTCATTATTTACATTTTTATTTCTATTTTTATCAAAATGGAATAATTTCACTAACAGATCAAAATGACGTCCCACTTTTTTTTTTTTTTTTTTTTATATAATACCACCACTCACATTCAATGCCCTTTTAAAAGGAGGGGGAAAAAAAAAAAAAAAAATAAAAAATACAAATTAAAATAAATTGAAAGTAAACCCACCCTGACCCTTGCCTAACGCAATTCCTAGGCGCAGACGCGGGACTTAAATAGAGGAAGATTAAATACAGTTAAAACAGAAGAAGGTAAGGAGTTCCACAAAACAGATGTGGCTGGAAAGAAGGAGGTACCATAACGAGTGATCCTTGAGTCTCCAATATTCACACAATTTTCATGAGAGAACAAGGCACCTCTTGTGTTACGAGGGTGACGCAGGGGTGGAGGGATGCGAGAGGTCAATTGTCCCGAGCACCTGCCGTTGTAATACCTATAGAAAAGAGATAGGGTAGCTACGTCACGACGCAGAGAAAGAGGGTCAAGGGAGTCAGAGAGTATGGGTCAGTTTATAAGCCTCTTAGCCTTAGCTTCAACTCTATCCAAAAGGAGGGTGAAACCGGATCCACCCCAAATGTGGGAACAGTATTCCATGCAGAGTCGAATAACACCTTTATATAAATGGAGTATCTGAGCAGAAAAAAAAAATTCACGCAATCTGAACAGAATTCCCAGCTTGACCTTCTACCTTTTCATAAAAGGCAGCTCTATTTCATCTATTTTTATTGTTGTACACTAATTCTAAAATATCATTGTCAATTATTTTAATCTGTGACATTTCATAGTTAATAGTTTCTAGATTAATTAAAATAGGTCTGATATTTTGTTAGCTTTCTATTTTTTAAATTTTTAATTGTATTTGTTATCTTATGTTTATTTATAGTTTTTTCTTTTTAAGCCAATTGTAATTTTACATTGTTTCAAGAGGATGCTACGCGTGGGGTTCTTAAAGTTTGAGGTAGTAATCATTAAATTTTTTTGATTTTTAGGTTTTAACACTCTTCTACTAAAGAATTGATTGTTCCTTCTGAATTGTCTGTGCATTTTAAATATATTTAAAATATTTTATTCATGATATTCAGGGGGTCGGTAATGGGGTAGCTAATATTGGCAAGTCATAAAAGAAAAATCGCGATAACCATTTTATTATTCGTGCGATCAGCATGAAACTTTCGGAGCTTGCATAGTTGAGAAAGATAAATATTTTTGTATAAATAAATTTTTTGTACGCAGAAAGAATTTGCCGCTGGGTATGGGAAAAATATCAAATTTTTCAAAAGTTTCCCCATAAGCCCTTGAGCTTACAAAACATTTATCTAAACAATAAATGTGAACCTTGCATAGTAGTTTATGATCTGAAAATTTTGTATTGATCGAACGAATAATAAAAAAAATATCATGATTTAGTTATTTATGATTTGATAAAAAAAAAATAGTATTGGAAGCATGTAACTTTTTTAATATTTTCCCGATTTCAGTGAAACGTTTTAAGCTTGTGTAGCTCTACAAGCTACACATATTTTATTTAGATACTTTTTTGTATGCCCAACAGTTTTGCTGCTGATCAAGAGAAAACTTTGAAATGTTTCTCACGAAAAGCGACAAATCTATTAGGAATAGAAACACTTTATCTGAGCAAAAAATGTGTATCCTCCCAATTATATATGCTCCAAAAATTTTAAAGTGATCGTATGAAAAATAAAAAAGTTTTCATGATTTTTCATTTTTGAGTTGGCCAAAAATATTTTTTTAATGATTGGTGTCATGCAAAATTTTTTTATTCATTCATAAGAATCAAATTTTTATAGCTTTAATAACTGGACGAGATACACATATTTTATTTAGATAAATTTTTTTTGTATGCCCAACGGTTTTGCCGCTGGTCAGTTTTTCAGAAAAAGCGGTAAAACCATTAGGTATTCAAAAAATATACCTAAACAAAATTTGTGAACATTTTTCAATTATACATGCTCTGAAAATTTCGTAATAATCGGATACGTAATAAAAAAGTTATTCCGAATTTTCTATTTTTTGTTGACAAAAAAGAAGTTAAAAATGAAAAATCAAATAATTAATTGGTGGCATATAACTTTTTTATTACTCATCTGATTAAAACTAAATTTTTAAAGATTGTTGAATTTGACGTGTTACACATTTTTTCATTTATAAAATTTTTTTTTACACCCAATAGTTTTGAGACTGCTAACATTTCAATTTCTTGATCTTTTACTAAAAAATATATTCTTTTGAATTGAGCTGCTATTTCGGGGTGTAAGAAAAAAATCCAAACACTATTTATATTTCTTTTTTTGTTTTTAATTTTATATACATTGCACTACATTTTGATGTATGGTTCATGCAAATATAATAACTTTTGGTACGTTTCGGAAAACATTCTAATTTTGGAGAGAAAAAAAAGTTGAGATTTAAAAAAAAAAAAAAAAAAAAAAAAAAAAAAAAGTATACTGCAGGTATTTTTTATTTTTTTTTTATTTTTTATAAAACATGTGCATGGGATGTATTTTAGTGAAATCTGGTTGAAAAAGTCTTTTGTAGTTCAACAGATACTCTCTGTTATAAATTGCTGATTCATGAAATTTGGGAAGAAATTACACAAAATCTAAACACTACTTTGCAAGTGTCATCAAAACAAATATTGTAGAACAATCTTTTCTCTTTTGAATGGTGTATAATTTATATATAAAAAATTATAATGATGTTTCAACCGTAACCTCCCCTTAGAGGAGCAAGAATTCGAGATTCTTCTTCTTTAAACATATTATCATTTTATTACACATTAATGAATAAAAAAGCTAAATTTAATTAAATATATATTTAATATTATCTAAGCCTACAACAATTATATCCAAACCCAAATTAATAATGATAATAGCCGGGCAGAATTCAAGCACTAATAGTAGTAATAGTTAAGCAGAACTCCGTCGCAACAATGGTAATAGTAGGGCATAACCCCGGCACTAATAGTGGTAAAGATTGAGCAGAACGCCGACTAAACAATGGTAATAGTAGGGCCGAACCCCGGAAGTAATAATGGTAATAGTTGAGCAGAGCGCCGTCACAAATGCCAATAGCTGTGCAGAGTTCAGACAAAAATAAAGTTCACAAAATTATTTACAATACGTTAAACTATCTTTAGGCATAATCTAAAAATTAAGAAAACATTTACTTAAAAGATTCAAAGTTTGAACACAATAATTATAGGCCCGTGGGCCCGGCTTAAAGCTAGGATTAATTTCATAAATATGAGAACTCATCTAAGTTTTTGAAAAACTAGTTTATATTAATTAATAGGCCAAGTCTTTATTCTAATTAGCGTAATTTAAATATTTGAGCGTAGGCCTAACTTTCAAGCCTAGCTTTGAAAGCAGGAAATCAGTCTCGTGTGATAATATTTTTTGGAAACATAACATAATTTCTAATAGAAATTTATTCTATCAACAAAATTATTTAATAATGAAAAGTAAAATATAACTTACCCAAATGCTGCAGACGAAAATCAAAAAGAAGTAACTTACCTGGAATTACTTTATGGGTCTATAATTCCTCTGAAACAACCGGTGCTCATTCAAATGGTGGGAAGGAAAAAGGTTTCTTCCAAAAATTATTATTTGGGGAATCAAGACATTAAAGTTCTTAATATTATTACAATAAATACTAATAATAAATACAATTGATCAAAATTACAAATATTATTCAACATAAAGGCTACTTCCAATATGGCGCTGATCCAAATTGAATCAAAATTCAACGTCACGGAATGATCAAAAATGTAGAATAAGTAAAGTATGAATTTAGCTAAATTTCATGGTCCATCGCTACTAGCGATGTTTATTGATCATTTTTATCAGAATTTTTCTCGCAGAGTCGGATTTCTTTTATTCTTCCCCGGAACATATTTTTGGTACGTCATTTTGCGAAACAAAAAATATATTTTTGATAATTATTTAAAATAATGAAATAATTTAATAATTTTATTTAACATTGATTTTTATATTACATAAAAATTTCATTTCATATATATATATATATATATATATATATATATATATATCTTCTCCCAACATATATATATATATATATATATATATATATATATATACCTACTTCTTTGGCGTTTATATATATATAGTAGAAATCAAAAGCAATAAAACACTAGGTTTAGTAAGTATCAAATTAGGAGGCCTGAGTTAATAATAAACTGCAAATATCTCTATCAAAGTTCTTAGTAAATTTTCACATAATAAAATAGTCTTTCTGGATGTTTAGAGGCGTTGGCTTTTCGATCCTTCAATTTACGAGGGTGATACGAAAGAGGGATCGGTAATTCGTGGGATCGAGCTGGCATCCCAAATGTCAGAAATTCATTTCCCTTGTGAAAAGTGGCCACAGTCAGCTCAACCCAATTCCGAGGGCCTGCCTAACTTCACGCCTTCCCGCCGCTGCAGCAGCGCCCTTAGCCTTAGCCAGTAACCTTAGCCAACATAACGCTCTTATGCTTAACCTTATATATATATATATATAACTTATATAACTCATTCTTTATTCCTTTTATATATATCATGCTCTATATATATCTTATATATAACTATATATATCAGCATAACATTTCTTCTTGCTCTCAGCAGCAACCAGCAACCAGTATGCGCCAGCCATGTACAGCAACCTTGTAATATATATGTCCAATATATATGTATAACCCAACTATATGCTCCAACTTCTTTATCCAACGGTATCAGAACTATATATATCATATATATATGCCATATATAATATGTATACCAACTGCTCTTATGTAGCAACCAGCGCCTTAGCGCGTATGGCATAGCCAGCGCTGGCGTAACAACAGCCAGCAACAACGCCATGCTGTATGCCCAGCACCTTTGCCGCTGCTATTATGCGTTTTGACTGTCGTCTGAGAATTGATGCAATGAGTGGTGGAAGAAAGTAGACGAGGCAAGAGATGGACTGAGATATATGACTAAAGGGTTATATATAGTATTTACATATATATATATATATATCTCCAATAACTAGCCAGCATATATTGCTCATGTACCTGCACTTAACCTTAGCCACTATGACTGCTGTAGCCAGCCCATGCCCTGCTCCAGCAGCAGCAGCAGCCAACCTTAGCCATAGCCAACCTTATGCAACAGCATGCTTTCAACATGTAACTTATATATGCTTAGCAGCATGCTGTAGCAACTTGTATATATCCCAGCCAGCAGCCTTCCCGCTATCTTCATGCTCTTCTTATATATGCTCAATATATATATATACATATATACTATAAATATATATCTCTTTATATATATATATATATATATATATATATATATATATATATATATATATAACTTATCTTATATCTGCTCTCTCTTATATATATGTATATATAACAACCTGCTCTTTCCTTGTAACTTTCCAGCAACGCCAGCCTTGCTGCTAACCTTAGCAACGCTTATGCTGCGCTGCTGTATAACATATGACCCGGCGTTTAGTACCCAACCGTCGTATGTCTTTAAAACTATTAATGCTACACAGTAAAACGGAATGCATTGGTGGAATGCTGGTCTATTATAATACCGGAAAATGAAAAAAAAAAAAAAAAAAAAAATTATATCTCAAAAACTATTATAGCTACAGCGAAGGAATACATTTTGGAATCCTGGTAAATTTTCACATGGGAAAATGCTTTTATACGGCACACTAGGGGCTCAGGCCGACGGGGAACATAGGGGGATGTTTTCCATACCCCCGTAGGAGAGGGCGGAGGAACCCCCGCGACACCCAAATACCAAGAGCGGGGGTTCGGAGACCCTCCCCGGGCATCTACCGTAGTTCAGAGGCTGAACCGACTTCTCATCGGGGCCGGTATACCCTTGGGTATTCTTTAGTAAAAAAAAAAAAAAAAGCAAAATTTAATAGAAAGTCTATTTATTTTTAACGAGAAACCAATAAAGGGTCTCTAAATAGGCCTTTTACCATCTAAATAGACCTTTTAATCATATTACTATAATTGATATAGCAATAATTTTTTTATTTTTTATTTTTACATTTCTATGTGAAATTTTACAAGGGATTCAAAATGTATTCGCTTGCTGTCACTTTGGGTGTATTCAGATATATTTTTCATTCCGTACTAAGACAACATTACCAGCTATTCATTTCCGACACCCTGGCGCCAGCATTAACTAGTTTTAAATTTGCCTCCATTGACCTTTGACCATATATATGACTATATTTGCTGTTGCTGCTTATATATGGATCATGTGTTTACCGTGAGTAAGAAGTTTTTATTCATATCGATTGCATGAATCGAAACACATTTTTATTTGATAAAGTCAAAATCATGACTATTATTGAAAAAAAATTACCCCTTTTAAAATTTTAAAAAACAAGCTTAAATCCATGTAACCTAACGTAGCAAAGTAACCTTATAACCTAACCAAACTTATATTAGTGTATGATTTATTTCACTTTCCATTGTTTAATAAACAAATTCACAACTAACATGCTTTGATAAGTTATATATAAATGTATAGAAAAAAAAACTTTTTCTCTATGCGCGCTGTTGTACATTTTGTTGGATAACGTAAGTTATGAAAAAAAATTGACTTCGGCAACATTAGTCACAAATAATGGACATGAGCATATATATATACTATATATATATATATATATATATATATATTATATATTTATATATAACCAACTTAACCATAACCTTATATATATATATGCTCATACCACTCTGCTCTAACATATATATCTTGCTACTGCTGCTGTATGCTATATATATATATGGGTTAAGTTTGAAAACATGATATAATTTCAAACTTATATCGATTTTTAACATGCTTAACATATCGAAAAAAAAATAATAACAGAAAATATTCAGAATTTTTTTAATATTGTAATTGAATGTGCATTTGTACACCTACATTATAATCGGAGAATAAGAACTTAAACTATTATTTTTCAATTTTCAGTATATCTAGTTTTTGGTCCGGGTATGTTTTTCGATAGTCTCGCACAACTTTAAATGAAAAGAATAAAGATTAATTTACATTACGTATTAACCAAAATTAACCAAAGAATTATATTTAAAACTTCGATTTATTTAAAAACATATAAAACTATATGAAATATATAGATATGTATTACAATATTACACAATGATAGATTTTAAAATCATTAGTTATCAAGTTTAAATGTAAAACCAATTGCTTTTGTTCTTCGATTTTGGTAAATTTGTCGTTAAATTCTTCCATTAATTTTACTCCTCTTTCTGCTGTGTCGTTTACCACCCTTAATGAAGCTACAACTTCTCTTCCTTTCACGTAACTTTCTTGATTTTTCCAATCAACAGGATTAGTTTGTAGGAATTCTTGAGAAAAACCAAACCTGAAAAATATATTCTGCAACCTGATGCTATGTGAATGTTAAAGAAGATTTTTATTTAGTATATATTCCAAATCATTTTTGATAAACAGTTTATTTCTTTTTTTCTTTGACTTGATGTTTGGTATCCGTGGTTTCAATAGTTTGTATGTGTTGTTTGATTAATATCTGGACCATCTTTCCTCCCATGCATCATATATGGAAAAGGTTGCAAACTCCTCACTTAAATATCTAAATGACTAATAATTTTATAAATTGTTTCTTCAGCAAAAGATTTATGGTGGATTTTGTATTCAAAAAGATTTTTAAGAAAATTAATGCCATTCATAGGAGCTTCAATTGCATTTGTAACAGGAAACCATGCTTTTGCTTAACATTTTATTATAAAGCGACATATTTGTTTTAGTGCTTTCTCCTCTGTTGGTGTTAATTTAAATTGTTTTCTAAATATATATATATATAATATATATATTCTTCTACTACTTTTCTGTTTCCGTTACATGTTATATATATATATATATATATATATATATGCTACCAACTCCACAATTCCCTACTCTATAAATCTTCCATTCGTCCACATAACCATTCATTTTTTGTTATTCACAGAAAAAATTTATACTGATAGATATTTTGAAATAAGGTAAAACCACAGAAAGATTTGGTGAAATCTTTTTGGAACAAGAAAAAAAAAAAAGATATTGTAAATTGCAATACATGTATAAGACATACCCATACAACTAACAAAATAATACCTCGTTTGGTGTAAATGGTGCACAAGTTAGTTTCTTTAATAAGACCTACGAGACATGCCTCAGAAGTCTCATGAAGAGCCATTAGAGCCGAAGAATGCAAGCGAAGATCAGTCTTGAAATCTTTGGCAATTTCTCAAATCAAACATTTGAAAGTATGCCGAACAGCAATTCGGTGTTGTTTAGGTAATAATGGATTTAACGAAGAGCCACGGTACAGGGACTATACCTATAAGGCATCTTTACTCCATCTCTCCATCTGCTGCTGTGTATGAGGAGAAAGGTAGATGACATGGGATAGGCAGGAGAACGTCTGTTTTATCCCAACAAATGTAGGTGTAGCTAAAGTAAATAATAAGGTGGATATAGAGTCTCTTATTGTTGTAGGAAAGATATAAATAAAGCTGTATGTGAAAGGGTATAGAATGCTAAAGAGCAGCATTTTGAGGAAGAAGAAGAATGTGACTGTGAAGATGATCAATCTGTAAACCAGATATTCATCATAGCAATAATTGCAGAACTGATAAAAAAATAAAAATAAAAATTCACACAAATACATGCTTGTTTTTTTTTTCAGGTATGTAGGTATAGGATGGATGTTTGCTGACACACTTGCAGATGAGTATATATATATATATATATATATATATATATATATATATATATATATATATATATATATTTATCTTTTTTTTTTTATATATATATATATCTCTACTATATATATATAAAATATATATATATAAATATAAATATATATATATATATATATATATATATATATATATATATATATATATATATATATATATATATATATATATAATATATATATATATATATATATCATATATATATATATATATATATATATATGTATGTGCTATCTTTTTAGTTGCATCTTTAATAGATAATGTGTAGTTTGAAAGTTTTTTAAACCTTCTGTGGGGGACAAAGGAACACCAGACCAAGGAAAACCTTATGCTCAACTCAGTAAAAAATTATTGAAAAATTGAGTCCAATATATGGTATAAGTATTTCGTTCAGAGAAGAGCTCAGGAAATTAGAAAAGTTAAAATAGTTTTAATTAACTCATACTTCTTCTTCAGCTCAGATTTCAATGTTTAAAAATTAGTCAATGCTTTTAAATTCGATCCAGCCTTGGCGTAATTGGAGAAATTTTCTCTGGGAGGGTCAGGGACCCCTTTATCTGAGAACTTCATCCAGCCTGTTATAAATGCTTTAGATTTTTTATTGACTAAGCAAATTTCTGAGGGGCCCAGTTGGCAATGTGGAGGTGCTTTGTGCCTCTTCCCACACCCCTCTAGTTAAGCATATGCATTCTAGGATTGTATTGTTTTTTTTTCTTTATTTCAATGATACACATTAATTTTTGTATTTTATTTGAATATTTTATTCTAATTTTATTTTGTTACATTTTTTGTAGATTTCTTTTTTTTCTATTATATTTCATTCCTATTTTAAATTTTATTCAATTATTTTATTACATTTTTCCTTTTCTATTTTATTTTATATTTTCATTCTTTGTGTTCTTATAATATTATTTATTTTTATTATAAATTTTTTTTATTATTATTATTTCTGTTTAAAAATGTTCAATTTTAATTCTCTTCTTTTCAAAATTATCGAAAACAAAATTGTTCGACAATCGAATATTCTTTAATTCTAAATTAAATTATTTTATTCTTTTTACATTCTAACTTTTGTATGTATATTATTTACAAATAAAAAGAATGAGTAGTATATAAATAAGAAAATTTGAGACAAAATTTCAAAAAATAAGTTTTTATGGCGCTGAATAATTAATTTATTTTTTCCCCTTTTATTTGTTTTTTGACTCATTGAATATTTTACCTAACATTCATAAGTAAACAAAATAGTTCAGCAAAAATTTCATTGAAATAAGGGATCGTGAGTTCACTTATTATTTGCTGTATAAAAACTAAAAAAAGGAATATGCAAATGTATAGACGAAATTATAATTTTTTTCGTAGTCAATTTTTCCTTTGAAGATGGATGAGCTTTCGAAAGGAGTGGATCAAAACCAGCAGAGATATGTTCATAATAAACGTGCCTGAAGGGGGCATCCCCAACACTGCGTTACTAGGTCGAAACGGTTAATTATCTTCCCACTCTAATATATATGATTACTGAAACTCACTTTATTGCAGATGGTACACCTTCTGTTGTCTATCTCTGACGAGAAATATGCCACAAATTACAAATTTCAGCTAATTAAGAAGGTGGGGTCAGATGAAGATGGACAGTGGAAAGGTGATGGTACGATGGGCTCAAAAGTGAAATACCAAAAATAAATTAATTCACGAAAATAAATAAAAATATTTATTCTACTTGGTGACAATTTCAAGGTACATTCCAGAGTGACTATAAAAATGTTTTCAAAACTTAATTAAATGATTTTAATGGTAATTTTCAAAGATGAAAAGAGGAGGAATCGTACCGTATATAAAGAAAATATTAAATAAAAAATTTTGTTAGTCAATATAGGATGTTAAGGAGATGAATAAAAATGAAAATAAAGAAAATAATCAAATAAACCGATTTCATACTCACTTGGACTCTCAAATTTCTTCACGATGGGAGAAATTTTGATTCTCTCTAAAAAAAAAAAAAAATAAAAAATAAATAAAAAAACAAAAAACAAAAAAAAAAACCGTAAAGTCAAAAGGAAATAAAAAACCTAAATATCAGTTTTGAAAATTATCAATTGTCTTAGTGACAGATAATGAAGTTATATATTAAAGTAGGAGTTTACCGAGCACCGGAATTTTCCGCACCTCAGTGCACCGCGCCGCAGTTGGTGCGTCGGCCAATCCTAATTTAACGCTAAATAAGTTGAACCTAATGAAGTAAAACACAGGTAAAAAAAAACTATAAAACTATATAAAAAAAACTCTACATAATATTTTAAGATAGATGAAACAATAACAAAAATAAAACAATGGATGTCATTAGTATAAATGAACTGTATAATGTCCTCTTTCCATGAGCTTTTTAAACGCCTCTCAAACGCCAATTGATAAGATCATTGTGTAACATACATTTATTCATCATTACGAGTGCTTCAAACTTTCATACAAATGGAACATTATACTACTCATCGACCTATTTAATTGGCGCTAGAGAGGCGTTTCTAACTCCGCGATTTGAGATCTTGTATAGAAAGATCCTAATAGAGGAGTATCATCACCCACTCACAAGAAACAATCAAAGATGGACTTTATTTACAGGTTACATAAGGCACATTTAAAAAAAAACATTTCTGGTGTGTGGAACAAAAAACTAATCTATAATATCGTTCATATAGTAGTAGTAGTAGTAGTAGTAGTAGTAGTAGTAGTAGTAGTAGTAGTAGTAGCAGTAGTAGTAGAAAAATAAGAGTACCAGTCTCTGGACTTACAAATAAAGTCAACGTGGGATTAACTTTCCTCTGTAAAAATAAGACGTGTATTGGAGAGCAATGGTGAAAAACTAAGAATTTATAATGGCTGATGTGTAAAAGCAGTGTATTGAGATTAAAAAAAAGGCAAAAGGAGATTGATGAAAAAAAGCTCACGAGTAAGAGAGCAAATAAAGAATGAGATACTAAAACATTGACGTAACTATAAAATTTGAAGGGGTCATGATCCCTCTTTCCCCCGATGACCAAATGGTCTTCTCTCAGAATTTTGTTTGCTTAATACAAAAACATATAAAAAGCTTATTGGTATTCTCTAATAAGGGACCATGCTCCCTCCCCCCAGAAAATTCCCGATTTACGCCAATGGCCAATGGCCAATGCACAAAAAAAAAAAAAAAATCTCGAAATGTAAACTTGAAATAGGAAGATGTAGATGATGAAGAGAGGAAGACGAAGAGATTAAAAGAAAAATACAAATTAATAAAATTATCTCAAAATTTGAACTTCTTTTTCTAAAAATGTTTAATCTCCCATTTTGTGTGCACCTTGATATTTACGTTGAAGACTTACACTCCTAAATACTAAATTTTTTCTTCCCCACAGCTATTCCAGCTGTATAGGTTTCATCCACCATTGTATGGAGTACTATTAAAATATAAAATATTCCACCTCTCATGAAAAGAGTTGCTTTAGTAGAGCAATACTTTTTCTAATGCAATGAATGAATTCTTTAGGATTAAACCACAAAATAAAAATGTACTTCATTTTGGATTTAAAAATGTTGTATTACTTACTTTTAAAACAAAAGAATGTCTTATTTTGTTGGTGATTTGGTGATTTACTTTTTAAAGCTTTGTCGTCACTCAAGAGCAAAACCTTATTCAAGGAGGGGGGCATTAAAAGAATAAATGGACGGGACAAAACCCCATACAAAACCAACCTATCACAAATCTCCTAAAGAACACATACTCAAGTATTATTGAGATTGGGAGGTTAAATACAGAGTGAAGAAAGAAGAAAAATAATTATACAGATTAGATAGAGGTAGTACTGCAACGAGCAAGGTTGGAGTTGCCTATCCCCACAAAATTCATGAGAAGACACGACATTACTTATGCTACGAGAACATCGAAACTGTGGTGGAATACTAGAGGACAACTGCCGTTATAATACATGTAGAAAAAGAGAAAGGGCGATAACAATCGTCGTAGAGGTAAGAAGTTAAGGAAGTTAGAAAGCAGGCGACAGTTTATTAGTATCTTAGATCCAAAAGATGGGTGGATCTAGAACCCAATCCCAAGGTTTGTGAATTATATTTCATACAAGGATGGATGAAACCTTTATTCAGCTAGTATAACTATGGAGAAGGAAAAATTCTCTCAACTAGAATAAGTCTCCCAGCTTCTTTGAAACTGCCTTAACTATTATGAGTTTCCATCACAATTTATTGTTAATGTTGAGACCAAGGGTATTTATATTTTGAACAGGCGAGGTGGTAGAGTCGTCGAAAAAAATGGGAAAGTTGGGAGATGTTTCAGAAAGAGACATGAAAAAATTGAGTCTTTAAACACTTGAAGTGCATTAAGTTAAGGTTACTCAACCTGGAAATTATATTCAGTTCAACCAGAATTGAACAGAAAAGTTGAAGACTAGAAACAACTCTAGATGAAAAGATGGAGTAGATATCAAGCAAGTAGATGAATGAAAAGCTGAGTTATTATCAAATGAAGGAATAAAGTCAAAAAAGCATTTGAGGAGGTCGTTAATGATAAGTAGGAATAAAGCAGGAATTAAAACAGAATCCAGACAATTGGCAGGTAAAGAAAAAGTCTATCCATCAACAACTGCCAAAATTAGCATGATTAGAGAGAAAATAAGAAAAAAGTTAAGAAAGTGTAGGAGGAAACCCAAAGGAATAGAACTTGGATGGCAGTGAGGAATGCCTTGGACATGTCCAGCTCCACCACCCAAGAATCAAAATAATCTAAGGGCAGAGAACCATAGATAAATATGATAGAAGAGTAAATAACTA
This sequence comes from Trachelipus rathkii, assembly GCA_015478945.1. NCBI lineage: Eukaryota > Metazoa > Arthropoda > Malacostraca > Isopoda > Trachelipodidae > Trachelipus > Trachelipus rathkii. The sequence goes on along the minus strand of JABUQX010139076.1, from coordinate 12,957 downwards.
GTTGACCTCAAGCGTTGAAAGCTATACTGATTATCTGAGAGAAAGGAGTGAGACTTCAAATGATCCACGAAGTGAGAGCTTAGCATAGATTCAAAGTTTTTTGACAGAATTCAAGTGCGAGCAGTAGAACGATTGCTAGAGTGATCAGCACGGTTACCTTTCTTCCGAACCTGCTGAACATTCATACTCTTGCAACACTGAGAAAGGGTGTTAGTGGTAAGGCATAGAGAGTAGAGTTGAGCAAGTACAGGATTAAATTATACGCTTCTTCAAAACACTACTAGGTATGCTCTCCTGCCCTTGCCTTCCTAACATTCATAGAAGTTAGCATCCCACACACCAGATCATATTTAATCACAGGTAATGGCATGAAATACCTGAGATAAAAAGGAGTAGGAGAAAGAATAGAGTGAGTCACTTGAAGTGGAAATAGTAAAAGAAACGGAGGCCAAAGGAGCTAGCCTTTCCATCGGAAGCATTAGTTACATATTCATCAAATAAAATAAGAAGATGAGTGGCAGATTAACAAAAATTGTGGGATAAATTTTTAGCAAAAGACAAAACGTTTCCTCAGTTGGAGAATCAAAGTGGTCACCGCAGTTTAGTTTAAGGAAAGTAAGCTAAGTTTTTCGAGTAATATCCCTTCAACGATTCCGAACTTAATGAAACTTAGCAAGAGTAAAAGGAGGATGAGAGTTTTGTCCACTCCAAATACACATTGTTTCTAGCTTGAATGACGCGTGAACAAGAACGATCAAACCAGGGATTTATAAAGAGAAAGACTTAGCTGAAGATGAAATGAACTTGCTCATGCCATCAACGATAAATACCCCAACCATTTCGGCAGAAACCGAGTCAAGGTTCCTTCAGTGTCAAAGCAGAAGTCATTCCAAGGATAAATAGCAGAGAGTCATTTCAAGGATAGTTCTCATAGAATGTACGCAAAGTCATCCAATTAGACCTGTTAAAGTGTCAGAAGATAGACAAAGTAGTTTGGAGCTGCAAAAGAGAAAGATTATTGTCAGAACTACTAATATGAGGGAAAATAGTGTATTTATAGTAAGTATGACTAGTGGCGTTTAAATACTTTTAATTAATGATTTTTACTTTATTTTTAAACAAAGGAATATTGACTCTCAAAAGGAAGTTTTTTTTAAGTTTTACCTCTTTAACCTAGATTAGGGTCTAAACATTTAATTAGTAGGTATGTACGGAAAAGTTATAAGTATTAAATCAAATTGTATTTGGCTAGAGGTACTTAAGAAACAAGGGTGTATAAACGAATGTTATACAGATTGGGGATTTTATTTATATTTTAAGATTTTAAGAAGGGTATATATTTTTTATTTTATTTTCAAATGGGTGGAATAGTTCTTATTTATTTTATAGTTAGTTTTCTCTTCTGTCATTTTCTGATTCTTTTACTGTGAATGTTAGTCTGAATGGCGGGTTTGCTCAGGCATGGGCTTTCTATGCACTTCCCAAACATCTGTAACTTACGTGATAATTTCTAATTCGTGATACCACCTCTCAAACTCTCATCTTAACCTTTTCTTCCGTTTGAGACCCAAACATCTAAGGGCTCATTCTTCAAAATCTTAATATATTCAACTGCAACTTTCCATGATTTAAAAATTTTAAAAAATGCATCTATATAAACGGTAGCTATCTTGTAACACGCTCGAAAATTCCAAATCTCCTAACTTTATTGTGGATGACTTAAACTGTTTTTCCAGTTCAACAGTAATATTGTGCTTCTGCTACTGTTTGCCCAATGAAACAATTTTCGTCTTTTTTAAAATATCTCAGGAGACTGTTTATCTTCTCATCGAAATGATGTTGTTTTCTATTTAGGAAATTTCAATGTATACAAGACTGTGTGTTTAGGCTCTCTCAAGCTGATTATGGTGGGGAGGAAGCTGAATCATTCAACATTTTCAACAATCTTGATCAGTTGATTAGGAAACCTACAAAACGCACATAATTCTTATTGTTCCAACCTTTTCTTGAGCACTCTTGACCAATACTTCACTACTAGTCCTTCTCGTATTGAAATTCCCATCTCAGATACTATTGGCAAATCTTAGCACAATCTTATAGGCTATCTCTTAGTGTATATCCTGGCATTTAATTATGATGATTTGAGCTCTGAATTGCTTCTAATCCAACTATCCCTGGAATTATTGTTTTGATTCTGATGACGCTATGTTGTCTGCCAGCCAAAGAATGAGGGTCGTAATCGCTGATTCATTTTTTCTCCAAATAAATCTTCCTCCTCTCACAATCCTGGCTCGATCGAGAGCTTGTTATCGTGTCAATATAGACAACGCGTATCGAGAGTAGAAAAATTATCGTTCAACTATGAATCTTTTGCTAATTTTCATTCATCTTGTACTCATTGAAAAGACATTTTCTGAAGGACAAAGAAAATTTTCTTTAAACGACCCCGGCAATCCTTCTCCTCTTCTTCCTCTCAATCGAGCTATTTTTTACTCGAGATTACATTTGATCATTTATATGGAATTCTGACATTTATGAACCTTCGGAAGGCAAGAAACCATGATAGCGTCCCCCCCCCCTCGAGTTTTGAAGGATTATGCAAACATATCCAGCCAATTCCGAAAAAGAGTAGCTCTTCTGAATCTTCTAAATATCGCCCTATAACTCTCACGTGTATTCTGTTTATGATCTTTGATATTATTCTCAACTCTCATTTTTTAGATCGTCTAAAATCTCAAAACATTCTTTCCTTTCATATGTGGGAGATTAAACGCTCAAGATCAAATGGCGACATTCTTTCAGACCTCGCTGATTTATAGTTTTCTACCCTTAAAAACTATAGAAAATCTTGTGTGTGACATATCTTCTTTTTTTACATAGTATCGTAAGTGTAGCAGCTCTCTAAGCCCGCTTCACTCAGGTTCCTCCTTCTCTTCCCCTCCTCATATCTACCTTTT
>JABUQX010139076.1:0-5000 GCA_015478945.1 Trachelipus rathkii | reverse complement strand
AATGCTACACTTTATACTACTACTTTATATATAGATTTATGTTACTCAACTCTCTCATGTAGGGCTCTCTCTCTGGTCATGGTCTGACCAGCCATTTCTTCCTTCTGGCCCCTCGTTAAGAGGCGAGCGGTTTATACACTACAGATACACTCTGAGGGCAACACACATTTCCTTTGCGTAAACTATTTTTCATCTGCCAGTCCTTGAAGCTACTCTCACGGACTCAGGAGACATAGAGATTTTACACCCTCTTTCAGTGGAACTTGCATCCTTCTTCCCAATCTTGGCACTTCCGACACAATATAGAGTTCTGCCCAGCAGCTCTGCCAGAAATGAATCGCTGTTTCTATCGCCGCACCTAAGATCATCCAATGCATATTAAGTTCTCACGATCGCGTATGTCCTCCAATAACAACGCAACAAAAAAAAACAAGAATAAAAAGGACCGAGTGCTCTGTCTATCACAAGTTTTTTGTTGGGGTGGGGGCCGCCCCTAATAAACAATACAAAAAATAAAATACACATATAAATGCTACTTGCCATATAGTATACCCTTATCATATCTACTATTATATATTCCTCACTGAGATCACGATAACATGGCAAAAAATACATTATAACCATATCATATATACCATACTATATACGTACTATACCTCCAATATATAAATCACACAGGTCGCTAAAATCAATACACTCGACAGACCCCTCCTCAGTGTCATAAAAAATCCTACTACAAACCCATATTAGTATAGTTGATCTATTAAATATATATTATATACTATATATATATATTTACTATATATAAGTTATATACTATATATATATAGTATATACCGGCCATAATGCCCCCGTGGGTATGGATAAACATTAAGGGTATATATATATATATATAGTTAAGTAACAATTTTCAAAATAATATACATAATATATAATATAGTTTAATAGTAGTTGCTTTTATTTCGTACGCGAATGTAATATAGTTGCTTTTATGTCTACCCAACGGATCTCATAGATGATATAACCAATACGGTCATACTCCTATTATATATATACATTATTATTATATATACTTATTATATACTTAAGCCATAGATAATATTATATATATACGCCATGTAACACACAAACCATTAAGCAAATACCCAAATAATATATAGATATATGCTATAATATTATATAAAGTTATTATTATAGTTATAATAATATATACTAATAATTAAACTAATAATAAAAAATAAGGTATAGGAAAATAAGATACAAGGTAACATGTTTAAGTGTATCAAGAAATAAAGTATACTATGTAATTATTTTCAAATACTAATATAGAACGCATATACCGGGTAATATATATATATGAGCATAAGTAATTATTATATACTACCTTATATAAAATGCCCAAACCATGTATATATATATACTGGAGGTACAAAAGTACCTTCTTCAAATGAACATAATAAAATATATAAATATACAAAAATACCAAGCCAATTTTAAGCCTCTTCACTGTATATATCATCTGGGTAATTATATAATATTTTATAATATATATATAAATATATATATAATATTATATAATGTATATATATTAATGTGAGTATATATATCGTCCATGTTATAAAGTACTCAGTGATGGCCCGCTAATAGAGTACGGGTATATAATATACTATATATACTATAGCTTATATATTAAAAGTAGCGGGCTAAATAGGCTCAGGGTAAAATCGTACTATGAAATAGATATACTTATTTAGTATAAGATGGTATTAAATAGTACTTCTCCTACTCGAGATTATACCCCTATACACTCCCCCCTGATGATAATGGTAGACGGTAGTGATAAAATAGTTACTATATAGTATGCGCGGTATATATAGACCAATAGTTAATTACAATAAATATATGAGAATTATATAACATTAACAACTCCTGATAAACTAACTCCCCTATATATATATATACAGTTGTATATAATAAATGATATATTATATAGTAATATAATATATATATATAAATACATATATATATATATATCTATATATGCAACAAAAATAGTTAATAATATAGCTATATATATATAAACGAATAGGGAAATGGCCACACGCCAATAATGATTCATATATTACTACGATAACTAATATCATAATATAATAACATCACAGTATAATAGTATAATATTATAAAAATAAAAAAACAAATATAAATAACATAATATATATTAATCAAACCTACTAAATTATTCTTGCATAATGTATAATAGTAGTATATATTATATATACTATAGTAATATTATATTGAATAGATAATATAATATTATATATTTTTATATATATATTATATATAATATATATTATATATATATTTAAATGAATCAAGAAGCCACAAATGTAAGAGTTTTAAACAAAAAAAAACTTTTTACGTAATTATTTTCAAAAACTGTACACGAGTCCATCATGTAAGCTATTGCGGGACGCATCATAAATGTTCCGAATGTTCCAAATTAAATTTTGGCTTCTATCATTTTGAGATCTCAAATTATTTTTATATGTATAATTACATATAACTATGCTGACTGAAAATCCTCAATCCCTTTGGTCTTCTGTTTAATTCTAATTCATCCACATCACATTCCCCATCCCCATCCCCATCCGTGTGGATGTAAAATTTATCCACATTCGAGGATATTCAAAGTTTCATGTTAGTGATGTCACAGAGGCTATGCACCCACACCCACACCCACACCCACACCCACACCCACACCCACACCCACACACACACATATATATATAGTATAAATAATAATATTATATATATATAATTAAATATTAAAATATAATATATATAGATATAAGATAATATAATTAACATTATAAATTATCATTATAAAATCTCCTAAGTATATATATAATATAGTAATGTAATAAAACCCTTGATAAATAAATTAAAGTAATATAAGTAAATCTATGTATATATATTATATCAGTGGCGGGACTGCGAGCAAACTTTTGGGGGTAGGAAAGATAGAGGCAACGCCACACTTGCCAATTAGATGGCCCAAAACAAGTATTTAACAAAGTCCAGAACATACTATATATATAATAATATTATAATATATGTGCTTTATGATATATAATAAATATATATACTATAATTATATATATATATATATATATATATATATATATATAGTATATATATTATATATTATAAATATTAAATAATAATATATTATATATTAATATATATATAATATAGAATGATTTCGTTCGAAGGCTAGCTTTAAGATGCCGTCATCAATTTCTTTATACTCGATTCCTTTTTTAATAGTAGCGATCGGGACAATTGTTACTTCTCGAAGTCGAAAAAAATAGTTCCTTATCTCTGAGGCTAGGAACTGTGGAGTGTCTGACGAGTCGGCTAGCAGTCATTTTTGTTAAATAATCCCCCATTTAAATTGCATTAGCAAAAAATAATTAATAATATTATTAATACATAATTATAATAATTAACTAATTAATAATTTTATGCTAACTTGATCATCTCTTATACCGAATTATTTAATTCTTAACCCATTAGCGGCCAATGTCCCTTAAATGGGACGCAAATTCAAGCTAATAAATTCCAAATTTTTTTTTTTAATTTATAAATTTGCTTTTTCAAGGGGTCTTATTATTATTGTATCTAAAATATATCATGTAAAAAGTCTCGTATGTTGCGTACTCTTGTAATTATGTGGGTAAGAAGTTGCCAGATTTTCTTTACAGTCACAGTGCGAAACATCTTCCCTCTTAGTCCTTTGTTGGTAATAATCCAGCAAGGTTGTGTGCATTTTTCGTACTTGTCAGTGATCAAGCTTTATGATAAAATCCGACACTGTGTGCAAATATTCTTCCTGTGAGTATAATAGTTTATTTTTTAACGTCCCATTTGTGGGACATTGGCCCATTTGCATGCAATGTACATACAAACACAGCTGCAAGAATTGAGGCGTAATTTTTAGATAATTATGTCAGCAAATTTATATATTATACAGTATATAATATATAATATAATACTATATATACTATATAATATAATATATAATAAATAATATATTATATATAATATATATATATATATATATTATATATATATATATATACTATTATATTGCGAGTATCTCCAATAATGTCTTATGTTCTGATTTGAACAAAAAAAATTTTTACTGTAGGTTTAGAATAGCATTGAAGCTTGATTATATATATATATATATATATATATATATATATATATTATATATATATATAATAAATATACTATATATATATATATATATATATATATATATATATATATATATTATATATATATTATATATATTATATATATATATTATATATGGAATGTTGGCATTCCTCCCGGTTTTGAGGGAGTTGCGCATGACGTGCGACCGCCCCTCGTTCAACTATATTCTCGTATGTCCTCAATACTAGCACTTTTTCCCTCAGTGTTGGAAGCCAGCACATGTCCATGTTTCAACCTATTCACGAAAAAAGGGAAGCCGCTCTGTCCTTCTAACTATCGCCCTATCGCTCTCACTGTATCTATCTAAGATCTTTGGAAAGCTTCTCAACTCTCACTTCTTAGACCATCTAGAATCTCATTCTCTTCTTCCGAGTCGCCAGTATGGCTTTCGGCGTTCTAGGTCTACTGGGAATATACTTTCCTATTTAACGATTTATGGTTTTCCCTCATTAGGAACTACCGGGGAGACTTGCGTGTGGCGCTGACATATCCAACAGCCATTGCGGGTTGGCACGCGTTCAACTGCTCTCCAAGCTCCCCTCCTTTGGGTTTGCCTCCTTCTCTTTGCTTACTTATGTCTAGCTTTCTTCAAGTCGCTCAATATCGGGCTTGTGGTTTGTTGACGAGGCGACTTCTTCTTCTTTTCTGTCAATAGTGGTGTTCCTCAGGGTTCTGTCTGGTCTCCCTGCTACTTTATTCCTGCTTTTCATTAATGA
>JABUQX010139074.1:17500-20108 GCA_015478945.1 Trachelipus rathkii | reverse complement strand
GTTATTGCTTCGTTCAGCCCTCGGAATCTGGGTGTTTAACCGTTTCATTTATCGTGAAACGCTTGCTGCATATTTTCATTGCGCCACTTCATATATATTTATTTATTTTACCACGACAATCGGGGAAAGGATTACTATTTATGTTTTCCCGACCAGTAGGGCCCATACAAAGTGGAAAGGTGCACAGTTATCAGGGTGATAGTAACCCCAGCCTCAGTCTGAACCAAGTCAAGATATCCCAGCCATCAGTGGGCATGGCTAGGCTCTGGACTCACAGACCTACTGTGCGTGAGGCTAATAGGAATGTAGGTGTCTGTATGTGTAATAAAGGTTGTACCGTTGTATGTGTTGGCTATGGATGAGTGAGGTGAGGGTATTGAGATTAGTGTATTAATACACTATGCCGTAAACTGTAATGAATTACAGAAAATCTCCTACAAACGGCAATTTTTCGTGTCCGTCCTGGTGACTAGTCGAAAGTACAAATCCCGTTTGACGAGGACTCGAACTCACGACCCTAAGCGTGCAAACGCACCACTCAGCCCACTGCGCCACCGAGACTCTTATATATATATATATATATATATATATATATATATATATATATATATATATATATATATATATAAAAAAATATATATATATATATATATATATATATATATATATATATATATATATATATATATATATATATATATTTAGAGCTATCTACATTTAATAATATATATATATATATATATATATATATATATATATATATATATATATATATATATATATATATATATATATATATATACTCTATATATATATATACATATATATATATATATATATATATATATATATATATATATATATATATATATATATATATATATATATATATTAGATTCAAAAAATTAGATTCAAAAAGATATTCATAAAAAAATTGAATTTTTTTGGCATACCCTCAATTTATGAGGTTTGTTGGTATTATATCACTGGTACAGTTGCTGGGAGGAAAAATCAGATGTTCGGCCAAGCCTATTTCCACCTGTACTAGACAAATGATTTACTAAGTTCTAATATATATATATATATATATATATATATATATATATATATATATATATATATATATATATATATATATATATATATATATATATATATATATATATTATATATATATATATATATATATATATATATATATATATATATAGTAAATTGCAAGTAATTGTTATTCCATTTGATTTTCACATATTTTTGTTTTTGTTTTCATAAACTTGATATTGTATATAATTTGTTAATAGAATATTTAAGGAAGTATGTAATTGATTAATATAAGACATATAAATATAAAATGTGAAACAAGAAAACAAATACAGTTTAGTTATCGGAATCATGAATAATAAATTTGATGGAAATCAACTTCCCCTTATTCGACAAGTCATGTCTTGATTGTTCTAATCCGATTAAAAAGAGAAGAAAACAATTGCAGAGGCAGCATCAATTACTGCTGATGAGGAAACTAGTTCTATGGAAAAGCCAATATACCAACCACCCAAAAGCCCAACATTGTTGCAAAGCTTAAGAATATACGATAAAATATGTTAAGCGAGGAAAAATAAGTTCCGAAAAAGCAATACACAGGTACAAAACATAAAAACATTTGAAGAAAAATTGAATACCCTTTTTGACATATCCCATGCAAATGTTGAAAGCATGATACAAATAGATGCTGACAGAAAATTCCTCAAGGACCAGTCTGGTGAACGAAATATGTACATGGCTGGTATAGATAAAATGTTTGCTGAAAAAGCAAAGAGAAAAATGAAAAGGATTGAACAAGAAGAAAAGCGCCGTAAAAAGGAGCATGACTCAAGAGAAACTGCGAAGGTCATATCAGATAAAGAAGTTTCAGGCAGTGATTCAGAGTCACTTTCAAGTGGAAATAATGAAGATATCAGCTTCAGCAAATATCAAGAGCAAACCATATCCAAACAACTCAATACACCAATTACTTCCACGTCATTGAAGAACAAAGATGCCAGTTTAAAGAAAATTAAGTTAATAAAAGATCCTACATTATGTTCTGCACTAGATCGTGTCAATGTATCCTCAAGAAAAGCTATGCATATTATTACTCCAGCACTTCAGGCAGCCGGAATTGACATTAAAGATGTAACAATTTCAACATCATCTATACAAAGGACCAAGGTGTAAAATGAGAGCAGCAAATGACGATATTACAAAAACAGCTAAAGTAGATACTCCTCTTATTATACATTTTGATGGAAAAGTGATGAATAATATATCTCCTGAAAAGTGTGAGCGTTTAGCTGTTGTAGTGTCTGGTAAAAATGTAGAAAAATTATTAGGAATTCCAAATTTAGATGAAGGCACAGGAATCAAAATTGCTCAAAAAGTGTTGGCGTTAATAAATGAATGGAATGTAGAGAAAAGTTGGATTGCTGGCCTTTGCTTTGATACAACAGCTAGCAACACTGGGATCCACAGAGGCGCCTGTACTGTAATTGAACAGGAACTTCAAAAGAGATTACTTTTTCTTGCATGTCGTCACCACATTTTTGAAATTGTCATAAATGCAGTTTTTGAT
>JABUQX010139074.1:0-12500 GCA_015478945.1 Trachelipus rathkii | reverse complement strand
AAGGTTAAGAATGAGAATAAGGTGCTTAGATTAATGAATAGGGATGGTGCTTTTGTAACTGATGAAATGGATGTGAGGGGAGTGTGGAAAGAACACTTCGAGAATCTGCACAATATTAACAGTAATGAAGAAGTGATAGTGAATGTGTGTGGGTTTGATGGTGCAAGAAGGAATAGGTATTTTGGGGATGAGGTTATTAGTAAGGAGGTAATGGGTAGAGTGAAAAAGTTGAAGAATGGTAAATCTGCAGGTATAGATGAAATTACTGGTGAAATGATCAAGAACGGAGGCGAGATGGTGATTGATTGGATTTGGAAGTTGTGTAATAAAGCATTTAGAGGGTATAGTTCAAGGGATTGGGGGAGAGGCAGTAATAGTACCCATATATAAGGGGTAATCGATATATATGGGATATATATATAGAAATTATAGGGGAATAAGTTTACTGAGTGTTGTAGGGAAGGTATATGCTGGTATTTTGGTCGAAAGAGTGCGTCGAGTGACTGAAGGACTGATTGGAGAAGAACAAGGTGCGTTTAGGAGTGGTAGAGGATGTGTGGATCAAATCTTTACATTGAAACAAATGATTGAGAAAATGAGGGAGAAGAAGAATAAATTGTATTTAGGTTTTATGGATTTGCAACAGGCGTATGATAGAGTTAATAGGGAAGCGTTATGGCAGGTGTTAGTTATATATGGTGTTGGTGGTAGGCTTCTGAATGGAATCAAAAGTATGTATGACGATAGTGAAGCGTGTGTAAGAATAAATGGTGTCAATGGTGATTGGTTTAGGATTAATAGCGGAGTAAGACAGGGTTGTGTTATGTCTCCTTGGTTATTCAATTTGTATATGGATGGGGTTATGAAAGAATTCGAGGTGGGGATGGCAGGAAATGGTGTTAGAATGGTGGAGAATGGAGATGAGTGGAGGGTGCCGTACCTATTATATGCGGATGATTTGGTTCTGTGTGGTGAATCTGAAGAGAGTTTGAGAGGATTGGTAGAGAGATTTGGCAGGGTGTGTAAAAGGAGGGGCTTGAAAGTAAACGTGGATAAGAGTAAGGTTATGGTTGTGAGTGAGGACACTCCTCAGTGTGAAGTTATGTTAGATGGTGGGCAGCTAGAACAAGTGTCTGAGTTTAAATATTTAGGGTATATGTTGGATGAGAAGGGAACGGACGATGCAGAGTGTAGTAGGAAAGTTGTGAATGGCAGGAAGGTGGCTGGTGCAATTAAATCGTTGGTGAATGCAAAGGGACTAAGTCTTGAGTGTGCTAGGGTCTTACATGAGGGTATGTTGTTACCTGTGTTATTGTATGGTAGTGAGACTATGGTCTGGAATAAGAAGTATAGATCTAAAGTTCAATGTGTTCAGATGGATAAATCACAAGAAGTGTGCTAGGTGTGAAAGAAGATTGTTAAGAGAGGAATGAACGTGATATTAGAAAGTGGTGTGGTGTGAAGAAAGAGGGTAAATGAAGGTAAATGAAAGTATATTGAGATAGTTTGGTCATGTGGAAAGGATGATGAGGATGATAGTCGGTTGGTTAAGCGGATGTATAGTGGTGAGTGTGTTGGGAACCGACCGGCTGGGAGACCGAAGAGGAAGTGGATTGAGTCGGTGAACGAATGTCTGAAGGAGAGAAATGTGAGTTTGGCAGAGGCGAGAATAAAGGTGCATGATAGGAGAGAATGGCGGGGTTTTATATGGGGGCATGGTTGTGGCCCACCTGGGCCAGGGGATGAACACTTGACGATTTACCATAGTGACGGTCCGTCGCGGTCCCATGATGTTCTAGGGTGGATTTTCTGTGACTGACTCTCGCTGTTAATGGTACAGAGAGACGTGAGCTGGGCTTTCTTTCGACGTTTGTCTGTTCTCCTACTGCTTTTCTTTTCCGATGCTTGTACAGCACCTACCCCCTAATCTTTAAAAGGGCAAGAGGAAAGGAGAAGAAAAAAGAAAAGAAAAAAATATATATATATATATATATATATATATATATATATATATATATATATATATATATATATATATATATATATATATATATATATATATATATATATATATATATATATATATATATATATATATATTTAAATATATATATATTTATATATATATATATATATATATATATATATATATATATATATATATATATATATATATATATATATATATATATATATATATATATATATATATATATATATATATATATTTTTTTTCTCTTTTTACTGACAATTAGGCAAATCACTAAATTTAGTGATTTTGAAAATCAAAATCAAAATCACTCCAAAACAGTGATTTTAAAATCAAAACTCAAATCACCTTTAGTCGGTGATTTGATCAAAATCACTCAAATCACCTCTGCATTTAAAGGATTTTCAAAATCACTCTCAAAATCACTTTTATTATATATATATATATATATATATATATATATATATATATATATATATATATATATATATATATATATATATATATATATATATATATATATATATATATATATATATATATATATATATATATATATATATATATATATATATATATATATATATATATATATATATATATATATATATATATATAATAAAGCATGTTCTAAATTTCATTAAACTTTAAATTTGCTTTTAATAAAACGAGCTGTTCGAATTTTTTATCTGAAAGTTTTGTCCTCTTGGGGTTGTTTATCATTCCTGCAAATGAAAAGAGCCTTTCTACGGGTGCTGATGATGGAAGAGGAGTATTATATTGTTTAAAAATTCTTAATACATAAGGATACTTTAGTAAAGATGATACATTTTTACTTGGGTCTTGAAAATAATTGAGTACTTCCAAATCTTCTTTGTTGTGAAGAGTTTTTGATGAACCTTCTAAAGATTTGAAGAAATCGTCTTCTCCACTGTCACTACATCTTTCTTCCATCTCCACATCTGAAGATGCTATTTTCCTTACAGATATTTGTAAGTAAGTTTTAAGTTGGGCTTTTGTTTCTTCTGTATTATCACATTTGTCACCCTTGACTAGAGACACCCACCTCAATTTAAAATATGGATGAGACACAGATGCCAAAATAGCATCCTTAATACCAACATCAAGATCTAAGTATTTTTGAAACCTAGCTTCATATCCTGAACGTATAGCTTTCAATAATGGTGAGCAGTATCTCAACTGTGAATTATTCGTTTCTATTGTCGAAAGAGATTCCTGGGTTACTAAAAGAGTAGGTATCAAACATCCATAATACATCCTTCTTGTCAATATTTAAAGTATCCAAAAGTGTTGAATATTCTTCTGAACTTCGTTTAAAATATTTTGTCCCTGGAGTTGTAGGAGCCTGCTTAAGTTCAAAGTGGTGTTCAGACATAACTTTCTTTACGAATTGTAAATGTAGGCCTGCGGAGAGCGACCTGCTCACTATGATGATGAAAAAGCGAATGGAACAAAATTCAAAGTGCGCTTGCTTTTATGTTGCGTAAGTTGACCGAAAAGTAATTTGTAAAAATTTTAAGATTGAGATAAAAGGTTGTGTTTTTTTTTTAACTTCAATTTCCAACTGTATGAATATGGGTTAAATGAAAGAATAGATGAAGGAAAATTTCTTGTGAATATTTCACGGAGTTACATAAATCAGGGAAAATGTTATTTAAATTAACTTTACATTTCAGTGATTTTAGTGATTTTCTTGATTTCTAAAATCAAAATCACATGGATTTTCGTGATTTTAAATCAAAATCAAAATCACCTCAGAACTGGTGATTTTCAAAATCAAAATCATGCCCACCTCTGTATATATATATATATATATATATATATATATATATATATATATATATATATATATATATATATATATATATATATATATATATATATATATATCTCTCTCTCTCTATGTAGATCTCTTGTTTTACGGGGGAAGCACAGGAGGCCGGGCCTCCTCTAAAAAAAATAAAAGCAAAATGTAATAAAATAATTCAAATTACTATTTATTACTATTAAAATAATGTTAAAAATGTTATACAAGAACGCTAATTTTATATTAAGATCATTTATTCTCTTGCGAAAAATTATTTTTCATAAGGATCATTGACTGGAGGAATTTCGATTTGTGCCTCCAAGAAAGCATAATTATAATGCTTTCAAAACACTGGTTGTCATGGCAACGTAAAAGAAACCTATTCTTATTTTGTCTATTTTGAGGATTTTTTCACAAGGCCTCCTCTCGAACTTGTGTAAATTAAATAAATATAACTATATATTATATATATATATATATATATACTTGTGTACTTATATTTCGGTACATATATATAAATATATATATATATATATATATATATATATATATATATATATATATATATATATATATATATATATATATATATATATATATATATATATATATATATATATATATATATATATATATATATATATATATATATATATATATATATATATATATATATATATATATATATATATATATATATATATATATATATATATATATATATATATATATATATATATATATATATATATATATAGTTGTCCCTCGTAGAACGCGGGGGTTAGGTTCCTGACCCCCCGCGTTATAGGCGACATCGCGTATAACTTTAACCCCCTGAAAAATCATAAATTTTAAAATTTTTACCTTTGTATAAGGTGAATAAAATAGCAGCAGTATTTTATTTATTCTTAATAATAATTGAATAAATTTGCAGATACAATGTTATTTACAGAACAGTATATAAATATATTTTATTGACTAATTAATTAGTAGGATATTTATTACATTACAGTACAGTACTCTACATATCTTAAATTGAGCAAAAAAAAATTTTTTTTAGTTTTTTTAAATGAAAAAATATACAATGTATAAACCTTTAAAAAATTTGGAGATAAAATATTTTTTATATATTTGATTGAATAGCCTAAGGACTGTAATTTAAAATTTTAAAGTTAATAAAATTGCGCACAAAAATAGTTTCTTTCAAAGTGTAAATGAAGTTGAAGGTGTAGGAGATGAAGGCGGTTTCGAATCTGTAGGTTGCATTGGCTGCTTTTTTTAGAAATACATCGTTATCGGTAATTGACGCTTTTGCCTTTTTAGCTCACCAAATATTTCTTTTTTTTCCTTTTCATTTCATTATCTTTTTAACATATGTATATATTACAGAATTATAATTTTATTTTTTCAATTTTAATTATCTTTTTGACATTTGTATTACAGAATTTTAATTTTATTTTTTCAATTTTGTAATTTTAATTTTTCTTTTTATTATCTTTTTGAAAACCGCGGTATAGCAAGATCGCGTTCTATAAGACCGCGTTCTACGAGGGACGACTATATATATATATATATATATATATATATATATATATATATATTTATATATATATATATACTATATATATATATATATTTATATATATATAAATAATTTTGAAGTGCCTCCCCATGTTTTCGGTTCACGAGCCGCTACTGATATATATATATATATATATATATATATATATATATATATATATATATATATATATATATATATATATATATATATATATATATATATATATATATATATATATATATATATATATATATATATATATATATATATATATATACGGACTCTATATATATATATATATATATATATATATATATATATATATATATATATATATATATATATATATATATATATATATATATATATTTATATATATATATATATATATATATATATATATATATATATATATATATATATATATATATATATATATATCTATATATATATATATATATATATATATATATATATATATATATATATATATATATATATATGTTGCGGTTCATCCCACTCCATGTAGAATTCACCGGATGTTGTATTAAATGATACGCTGATTACCATGAATCTTTATTTCTACCATATCCATAAATCCAAAAGTAAACATAAACAAGTAAACCATACTAAAAAAACCTAGATGAAAAAACCTGTAATAATAAGAACAAAGAAACATAGTATAAATCAACTGATCTTTAAAAATAATAATTTTACTAAATATAATATCTTGATTAAAATTTAATTAGTGTTACATTTTTAAATATCTAAAAATTTACAAGAATATTATAATCTATATTTTTACCAAGATAAAAACATTGATTACAATATGATTATTAATTACCATTAAAATATTTCTTTAATCATCGTTTACATAATTTTTAAAATGAATCTTACATCTTTAACATGTTTAGGCAAAAATATATATATATATTCAAATAAAATAATTACATAAATATAATTGCATTTTCATTTATCATTAATTATTAAAAGAATTTATTCAAGGAATCTAACAGAGTTTTAAATATTACAAAGTATTATTATTATTATTATTATTATTATTATTATTATTATTATTATTATTATTATTATTATTATCATCATTATTATTATTACCATTATTATTACTATTATTATTATTATTATTATTATTATTATTATTATTATTATTACTGATGCCACTCGTCAATATTGCATTGTTATTATTATATTATTGTTAGCATTATTTAAAGTAGAACAATATATGGCATTGCCATCAGTAACCATAATAACAATTATATTATAAATTATAATTAGATAAATTATTAATAACTTGGTTAATTAAAGTTAGTTATACAATAAATGTTATTGGTAATTACCTCTGCTCCTTGACCAAAACTCTCAACAGCCTAGCTTCACATTTTGGCTGTAAATAATTTATTTCCCTGTCTTTTATATTATTGTTAATAATAAAAAAAAATAAAGAAAAATTAAATATAATATATATTGATACATAACTATATATGTATAATTTTCATTATACATATATTTATATATATTCAATAAATATATTATTTTTATTTATAAGGATATGATTCCCCATTATTTTAAAAAGACACTTTCTATCTAAATTTTAGTTGGGACTCTGTTTTATTCAACCCTCTCTGATCTAATCTAATATTATTCGAAACTTCTATATTTCACTCCTCCCTGACTTTACTGCCTAACTAATATCTTAAGTTTAAAGACTTGTTATCCCAATGTCTTATCTGTCCCGACTGATCACGATCTAAGATGGTCATGCTCTTATAAAACATCCTATGCCTCCAACCTCCAAGTCTCTTCCCTCCATTTTATCTGTCTCTTTCTGTCTTTCTCTGTCTTCTCTCTGTCTTTTTAGGGAGTATCTAAAAAAGGGGTTTCTTAGGGGATAGCAGATGAATCATTCTTTTGGATTTCAAATGTGGGGTTCTCCTAAGGGTTCTCATAGGGATCTTTTGTGGGGTCTTGTGCAAAAGCATCGAGATTTGTTTTATGGATCGTAAAGCGACAGAGTTTGAGTTTAAAAGCAGTAAAAGATTTTCAATACATAAATAAGTTAGGAAATATTATGATATATTGGTGCCAGAAGACAACGAAGCCACAACAAGTAAGATTTTTATGTGCTGACTCGACTAAAATGAATTTTAAGTCTATTGATTTCAATATTTAAATATGTGCCAAACATTATCCCGGCTCCAGAAATTTGAGACCAGGGGATGGTTTCTTAAAACTGCACTTAAACATCTTAATTCAAAATCTTCACAACTTAGAATATAAATTTTGTGATTGACAATTTATGTTCCTTGAAGAGTAAAGCTACTTTACTTTTGAATCAAATTTTAATCTGATTGTACATACTGTTTCAATAACACTCATTCTTAATTAAAAAAAAATGGAGGTTAAAGTTATTAAAGCTAATCTATTATTCTTCGGATCAATTCTTTTATGAAATGTTAAGTAAAGAGAGAAAGTGTTACATCACATTCAAGATGACAAAGGTTTCACGCAAGTACTAGATTAGCAAATACCACAAAGGCACATCATAATGTAGTTTCTTTTTAATATGCTGCAGATTAATAACAAATATGTATACAAAAGTCAAGATAGACATTTGGAAATTATGGAAATTATACACAAAGTAATCGGAGAAAATATTAGTAAGCAAGCACTTTGTGAAAGCATTAATATGTAGAAACATTATAAACATATTAAAAAGCAAGCAAAGCAATGTTTGTAATTGGTACATGTAATGAGAAAAATGTAAAGTGTAATCCATTGTTCTTTTATTTGTTGGACGGTACGACAATTAATTACAGGCGTCCCCATATTCAATAATCAAACAAACCAACGTCAAAAGAAAAAATTTTCTGGACGGTATAACAATGTGTAGGCTAACAGTTTTTAATTTTGTTGCCTGGTTTCTTGGTTGAATGTAAAGCAATGTTTATTGGTCGGTGGGTTATGCTAGTTATGTAGAAAAATTTTACAGGGAAAAATTAAATGATAATCTAAGTTGAATGGGTCATTTTAACGTTATATGAAAAAAAATTCTAATTTATTATGGTCGCCTATTCATTCGTTAAAATGATTAAATATTTGGGGTTAGGGTTCTGTATATTATAATTAAATTTACAAAGTTAAATATTTAAAAAAAAACGTTTCTGATTATTTGAATTTTAAACTTAAAAGTCCATTAATACTTTTCTGTTAAAGTAGAAATGCTTAATCTAATAACTGAGGTACTTAGTGTTTCTTAGAACTTTACTTAAAAAGTTAATTTTTATATAATGAATGAATAAAATAATAATGAAAGCTTGAAAATTAAAATAAAGTTTAAAAATTAAAAATAAATTTTAATTAAAAGATTTCTGATTATACTTAAAATTAAAATTAAAAAAAAAAAATCCTTATTATTAATAAACATTCTGATTATAGATTATATTTAAAATGAAAATTTAAATTAAAAGATTATATAGCATGAGGCTAATTAATATTAAGATAAAAATTAAAAATAAAAGCAAGCTAATTATATAGCTTAAGGCTAATACTTAATTAAAACAAAATTAAAAATAAATTCTGAGTAATGAACAATAAAAATTTTAATATTAAAATATTAACCAACTTTATATAGCATATGGCTATTTTTTAAAGTTAAAGTTAAAACAAAAAAAACATGAACTTAAAAAATATTCTGAGTAATAGTAACTTTATAATTAATATTATTAAATTATAAAATTAATTCTGAATGTGTCTATTATATTTTATTTTTTAAACAAAACAAAAATTACTAACTGAATTTTTAGTTTTTTATAGATTTTCTTTAAATAAAAATAAATAATAAATACAAAAAATATTAAGTTCCAAAAATAAAAAAAATATTTTTCGATTTTTATTTTTATTTTTGTATTAAATAATTAATTATCCAAAAAACACAAAAAAGAAAAATTAATATTAATTTGCTTTCGAATAATAAAAATAAAATAAGAAGAAAAAAAATGTTAAGCTACATAGAGTAAAAAATTGTTGTAAGTATTTCTGTAATATACTTAAAACTAAAAAGTAAAAAGAATGTAAAAGTGTAAAGTTTTTTATATTCTGTAAAACATTTAAAAATATTAAAAGCCAGGATATAAAAATATGAAAGTATTAATGTTTATTTACAACATATTAAATATTTACAACATTACTATTAATGTTAATTAGTATAGTTCCATCTTCTTGATGTCTGTCTACACAATTTTATATAGTCCTTGATGTTCAATAAATCCTGATGTTCGTATAAATCCTGGATGTTTCAATCTTTTTTTCATGTTCGGACTCTGCTAAGATTAATAATGAGGTTCTGATGAGAATCTCTAATCGAGTGATATCTTCTCCAAATTTCGCTGGGTACATTATGGAAATTTTCTGTTATTAAGCTGTTAGAATTTCTGCTCTTATCTTCCAAAAGGGTTTTCAGATGAAAGTGCCACCATTCAACTTAGTCTGTTTTTCTGATCAGAGATAGAATTTTAATGAAAAGATTTTCATAGTTCAAAGTTTATAAACTTTTATTTTCAATCACTTTTTCTTTTATGAGTAGGTGCTTTGTTTTAGTTTTCAACTACTCAAATTTTCATCTTTCCCACTAAAACTTTCTTTGTATTAAAAATCTAAAGTAAATATAACTTACTAGTCCTCAATTTATCAAATTCCATATTTACAATTTTTATACTTTGAGGCAGGTTGTATATGTAATTTTGGTTGAAACCAAATACTTTAGTTATATTTTTAGGCTTTCTTCCTATCAAGAATGTTCTTGGTAGGACTAAAACTAGGATTATATTTTCTTAATATTAATAGGAACTATTTAGTATATCACATGTCTTTTCATGATATATATATCTCATCTGAATAATTATGTTCAAAGAACTAAGAACTAATTTCAAATGTTCTTTGATATGAGTTTAGTAAATAGAAAACTCATTAATATTTAATCAATTTATGTACAATAAACTACATTTTTATATTTTTCTTATATAAAAATATAAAAAATATAAGCAGGTACTTCTGTTTCAGGTAATTGGTGGAATTTATTGAGAATCTTGTGAAAAAATTGCTATGTTCAAATCTTCAATTTTTAGTAGTAGTTTTCAGTCACTCAATTCTTCTTATTCTCAATATTTTCAATCTTCCACCTAAATTTTCCAGTTTCTGATTTTAAACTCATAAGTCTATACTACCTCAGGTATTCAATTCAAATATTTTATACAAAAGAGTTTCTAGGACTAACGAAAAATAAAATTATATTTTTCTAGAATTCAGTGTGGTTGAATATCTTCCTAGAATCAAATTCTGTCTTCTGTTCTAATAATTTATTAATCTATTATTTTATCTAAAAATTTTATTCATTAATAGATTTTTCCTAAAGTTTTAACTTTCTTCTGTGTCTAGTTTCCCATCAAGAATAAGAAAAGAACAGTAAAGACACTTTCCATAGGCCTTTTTATTCTGGAACAAAATTGAAGTCTTACGTTCTGTTGGTGGTTGTCTGATTAACTTAAACAATTCGTTCTTTCCTGTTGAGAATGAGTATGAAGATAGCGATTGGACAATCATAGTGTCAAATACTTCCTACCTCTTCACTTACATTCTTTTCATTCTGGAACAAAATTGAAAGTTACGTTCTGTTGGGATTATCATAATCAACATTTACCAGAATATCTGGTTAATCTTTCTAAAATGTCAACTATTCTTGCTTAGTGTACTAACAGATGTTAGGAAGAAAACAAATCCAATGTTTTCTCTTTTAAAACATTCACCTAAAATATGTGAAGTTTCTGTTAGATATTTTCTGCTAATTTCTTTAAGAAATATGTACACTGGACATCATACATCCAATGTTCTCTTTTTTAAAACATTCACCTAAAATATGTGAAGTTTCTGAGATATTTTCTTGCAATATGTATGTTCTTACCATACATCTATAAAAATATATTTTGTCTTTATTAAAATATATAAAGATGTTTTTCTTATTATAAACACATTCTAAAAGCAAAACTGAAACATATCTGCAATGAATAGAACCATAATTTTCATATGTATTTATTTTCGCAACTAACTAACGTCATGAACTATCTTTTATCGTGTTTATTATTTTTCCTGAAAATAACTTATACTTTTTAACGTACTGTAGTAGATACAATTATGATTATATGTGGTTGTGAGTGGTTACCGGTAACTTGGAAGATTCCATTTCTTTCTTGCTGCTCCAATGATTTTTATGAAATCAATTTTCATTACAACTTCTTAAGATTTCTAAGTATTTGAGAGAAGAAGGTCTGAGATAAAAAGGCTTTTCCACAACCAATTTAAAACTTTTAAAATTATAATTTTCTTTTATAATTTCTTTCTTATTTTCCAACTAAGTTATAAACAGTTTCTTGAAGGTTTTCATTCATAAATTTTATTCACATGAATAACTTTTACTATTATTGTTACTAGGGTAGATTTCTACCCAAAATTTGCTAGGATTTACTTCTAATTCCTAGGTGGATTGTTATCCTTGCCAAGATAAAAGTAAAAATCTTTGCCAAGATGGAATATTGTCAGGATAAACCTGGGTTCTTTCCCTTTCCGGCTGGGGTATTCTTAATGCTGTGACCTTATTTGGCACTGTATTAAGCATAAGAAACACAAGTGTTTTTAACACCACTTCTTCTGGACCATTTGTCACTAATTATTTTTCAAAACAGAGTTCTTGATTTCCCTGTTGACTGTAATCCTTTTCAATTGCCTAAAGAGGCTTTTCTTTAAACTTAGGAAAAGTCTTCATTACTTTCCTTAATTTGAATCTACGAGTGCTCAAAAAGTAGCAGCCGAACGGTAAAATTCCTGTAAGCTGATTGCTACTTAACAATTCCGACGATGGACTGCTAGAACTGCCTTGGGTTGATAACCGGCTTATCCATTCCCAAATCCGTATGGAATTCGCTGGTCAATTACTGAGTTCTTGGAATATTAGGATTCTCCTGTCGTTTTCCACGGGATGAGTCCTCGAATGGTATTCTGTATCTGTTCTTTAACAGAATTATTAAAAGTTTCGTCTCCATATGTTG
>JABUQX010139073.1:7500-12250 GCA_015478945.1 Trachelipus rathkii | reverse complement strand
AATAATAATAATAATAATAATAATAATAATATAATAATAATAATAATATAATAATAATATAATAATAATAATAATAATAATAAAATTATAATAAATAGTAACAAAATAATAAAAATGCATATGAATAATTAATAATAATAATAATAATTGAATAATATAATAATAGTAATAATAATAATAATAAAAGAATAATAATATAATATATAATTAATAATAATAATAATAATATAATAATAATAACACTAATAATAATAATAATGATAATATAATAATACATAATAATAAATATAATAATAATATAATAATAATAAAATAATAAAATAATAATAATAATAATAAAATAATAATAATAGAATAATAGTAAAAAGTAAAATTAATAATAATATAATAATAATAATAATAATAATAATCAATAATAATAATAATAATAATGAATATAATAATAATAATAATAATAATAATTAATAATAATAATAAAATATAATAAAATAATATATGATAATAAGAATAATAATAATAAATAATAAATAATATAATAATAATAAAATAAATAATAAAAAATATAATTAATAATAATAATAATAATAATAATAATAATAATAATAATCAATTTATAATAATAATTAACTAAACTAAACAGTTTAATGAAATAAACACTTCACATGTATAAACATTATATATAATACAGACTGAATAATACATACATAATCAATAATAATATAATAATAATAAAATAAATATAATAATAATAATGATAATAATAATAAGTATAATAATTAAAACTTAGTAATATATAAGAATAATATTAATAATAATATTAATAATATAATAATCCAATAATAATAAGAATAATAAAATAATAATAATAATAATAATAATAATAATAAAATAAAATAATAATATAATAATAATAATAATAAAAATAAATGAATAATAATAGTAATAATAATATAATAATAATAATAAATAATAAACAATATAAATAATAATATAATATTAATAAACAATAATAATAATAATAATAATAATAATAATAAATAAAATATGAATAATAATATAATAATAATAATAATAATAGTAATACCACCAACACTATTAATACAATAGTTGATATATTAGTAATAATAATAGTAATATTACACGATAATAGTAATAAAATAATATTAATAATAAATAATAGTAATTATACCATTATAACTACATCTAAAATAATACAATAATAATAATTAATCAATAAGTAATAATAATAATATAATAATAAGATAATTAATAATAATAAAATAGATAATATAATACATATAATAATAAATAATAATAATGATAATAATAATATATAATAATAATAATAATAAAATTATAATAGATAATAAGAATAATAATGATAATAATAATCAATAAATAATAATAATAAATTAATAATAAAAAATCAATAATATATAATAATAAATAATAATAATAATATTGTTATATTTGCGTATCAGTAACACAAACCCCTATTATCATGTACTTTAAACTTCTAAGAGAATTATACGAAGTAAGAAATTATTAATGACTGCTATGGAGATCTCACCCATCATTCTTAGAATATGATCCTAACGAGTAGGAATGTCCATCTAGTATTTTAGATAGTAGAAGCTTCTGATATTTCTACGAAAAGACCCAATGGTGATTGACTCCTGTACATTTTTAGGGAGATTATTCACAATTCTATGCCCTTTATATGAGATGGCCACGCCCGATTATCGTTAGGGTGAATTTTGCTTTGTCTAAGGTAAGGGAATTTTTGCTACGGAGATTGTTTTTTCTTATTAACGTTTGGTTTTGTACAAGTATGTTTGCCAAGAGATCATTTGCAGTTCCATTTGTGAATTTAAAGATGTGGACTACTTACTGTTGTGTATAAATATCATAAGTTTTCAGTATTTGACTAAAATTTGAAAATACGGTGGGTGTGTGTTCACGTAGGTTTCGGCCTGATATACACGAATATTTTCTTGCATAAAATAGAGGTTGTCAGCAGGTATTCACTTGCACAACCCCAAACCTGAAAAAGACAAGAGTAGGTGAGGATACACAAGACTATAGTAAAGGTTTTTTAAAAATTATATTTGGCAACAAATTCCTTATCTTAAAGGAATGCATAGTTAGGATTAGGACAGATAATAATAATAATTAATAATAATAATTATTACTATATTCACTTGAAATAGTGATAATCTTTTGGTGTAACAGTGAGTGTAGCAGGTATTCACTTGCACAACCCCAGAACTGAAAGACAATAGAGTGTGAGTACACAACACTATGTAAAGGTTTTTGTAAAAATTATTTGGAACAGAAATTCCTAATTAAGGAATTGGCATAGTTAGCAACTAGGACAATAATAATAGATAATAAATAATAATAATAATAATAATAATAATAATAATAAGTAATAATAATAATAATAATAATAATAATAATAATAATAATAATAATAATAATAATAATAATAATAATAATAATAATAATAATAATAATAATAATAATAATAATAATAATAATAATAACTAAATTATAATAATAATAATAATAATAATAATAAGAAGTAATAATAATAATAATATTAAAATTACTCATAACTACATCATTACCAATGCTCATAGAAACGATAATTAAAATAATAATATCTCAATTTCTAAAATTTATAATAGAGGATAATGATAATAATAATAATACATAAGATAAAATAATAATAATAATATAATAATAATAAAATAATAATAATAATAATAATAATAATAAATTCTTTGTTCAAAGACCATTTCATTTTTCCTTCTCAATCTATCTTCCTCGGTTACTCACTTTGTACTTTTCTCTGGCTCTAGCTCCAGCATAGGTTCCGCCTCCGGCTTCGGCACCGTTGCATACTGTGACCCATCTGCTCCGACATGAGATTTTTTCTTATCCCGTCTCCTTATTTCCTTCCTCCATCATTCTACTTCCTCTGTTATGCACACTGTGCTTTTCTTTTTTTCAGATGGAACCTCCTTCATAGGGTTCCTCAGTCACCTTTGAGGGTTGTCAAACCCTCAAAAATTGAGATCCACGTCTTTTAAAACTTGTACATTAACTCCAATATTATGGTGTTAAGTACATGTTTAATAAATCGGCAAAGCAACGCAAAGCAACAGGTTCCAGAGCCGACACCTACAATGACTCATTTGCTCCAACATTTGAGACTTCTTATTCCGCCATCCATCCTCATCTGTTACGCTTTCCATGTTTTTCGATTGGGAACATCTCAAGGGGTACTCAGGTACCTTAGAACAGTGGTCTTTAAAGTGGGGTACGCGCACCCCGGGGGGTACCAAAAGTGATACTTGGGGGTACGCCAAAGAAGTAGGCTCACGATCACTTGCGAGTGTATGATCGTGTATCACGTGAGTGTAAGGTCTCTCAATGTTCGCCGTGTATTTTATTATATATTATATTATTATTAGTTCATATTGTAATATATTATATTATACTATATGATATTATAGTATTTATATTACATTATATTGTTATAGTATGGGCCTATAGGTGGTAAAACTTATAATTATTTTCGTCTTAGGGGTACGCAATCAAAAAAGTTTGGAGACCGCTGCCTTAAAGGATGAGGAATCCACAAAATCGGAATTTACGTCGTCGAAAACATATATAAGGACACCTCATTTAACTCATTATTTGTTTGTAGTCAGAATTCCACTCTGTCTCCTGCTCCGGCTCCGGCTTTGGATCCGACTCCTGCTCGGTGCTCCCACACTTGAATCTACTCAGGCTCAGGAGAATCTTCTGCTCTGATTCATCTTTCCTCCTCTATCCACTCTCCAAATTTCAGCCATTCTACGTACATTTCCAAGTTTTTGGGCCAGAGCCCCATCACACATTGGAGTAGCGTCTCAAAAACTATTAACCAGGTAGGAGACTTCATCAGGAGTTTTGGTACCAAATTAGAAAAGGATACCTTAACTAGAACTCCCTGAATCGAGGGAAAACGTAAATAAAGGCGAGTAATAAAGACGAGTAAAGACGAGCTCGCAACACCGGAACCATTAGCCTCTAAATCCAATGCGCGTTCTAACGTGTATACTACTCGATTATATCGAATGAATGTTAAATAATAGTAATGATTTTCTTTCAATTTATATTTCTTTCATTAGATTTTCAATTATTAACCAACTAGAACACGTAGAAAAGCTATTTAAATATCGAAATAGGATAAAAGACCTCGATAAATGGAATGGAATATCATCAGAAATGGTCTAGCGATCATTTAAAACCTTTTAGAAACCAAACACCACCCTTTTTGGGGCTAAACCCACAAAGTGCAGATTAAAAAATTAGAAAATGATCTTCTAGACCTTAAAATCGGTCTCACCGACCTTAAAATCTTAGCTTTGACATATCAAACGTCAAAAACCGAAATGTTGCAACATTTGCAACACCCGGTTGCAACTTCCGGATGTTGTTTTTGTTTGCTAGTGATGCGCCCTATACTATAAATATGTTTATTCTTTAATCAGTATTGGAGAGAGGGAAATGTGCCCGAGAGAGATGGGGTAAAAAATTATAATTCCAATATACAATTTATAGTATACAATGTTTGCAGCGGTTTGCGAATATTATCGAAAAATATCTCTGTTTGACCATGTGAAAAAGGTTATGAGAGAATTCAAGAAATAGATTGTGGACGATTGTAGAGTCACAGATTGGTAAAGAGTAGCATGGA
>JABUQX010139073.1:0-2500 GCA_015478945.1 Trachelipus rathkii | reverse complement strand
AACTGATTTTATTTTTCGAAACTTGTTATACTATCTATATGATAAAACGAACATTTTAAATTACTTTTTCGATTAAAATTAAAGTATTGTATTTTTATTACTCCGTAGCCCCGTGCATACAGTTGTTATTTTATTACGCCAAGGGTTAAATACATCTATAATATAATATCCGCGTTGAAGTGGTAATTTAAATTTATATATATATATATATATATATATATATATATATATATATATATATATATATATATATATATATATATATATATATATATATATATATATATATATATATATATATATATATATATATATATATATATATATATATATATATATATATATATATATAGGGTTAGAAAAATATGTTTTTTAAAAAAAAAAAAACCATTGTTTTTTTATAAAAACAAATAAACCAATGTTTTTTTGGTTTTTATGGGTTTTTATGCTATTTTGATGGTTTTAATGTAGTTTTTAATGGTTTTAATAGATTTTAAAGGCAAAAATCACTACTGAAAACTGTTATACACATGTGCTAACACATATTTTAAAATTCCTTAATAAATTTCTTTAGATTCTTAAATTTCAAATTTTCTTGATAACTGTAAACTGGTATAAAATTATTATTATTTTTTGAGTTTTACATAAACTCAAAGTAAAAAAAAAAGGGTATATTATAATATATAAACTCTATCTGAATAAGGTTATACTTTTATTATTTTTTTACAAAAAATGCATAAAGAAAGTTTATCCAAATTCAACCCATAATGATACATAATAAACGAATTCCATTTTAATCTCCTCATATTTTTGAAGATTAGAAATATATATATATATTATTATATATATATATATTATATATTATATATATATATATTATTATTATTATATATTATTATTATATATATTATATATATATATATTTATTATTTTATATATATATTATTTATTATTCTATATATATATAGTTAATAGTTATTTATTATTATATTATTTATTATATATATATATATATATATATATTATTATTATTATATTATATATTATATATTATTATATATTATTATTATTATATATATTATTATATATATATAAACATATATATATATATATATATATATTATATATATATATATATTATTAATATATATATATATATATATATATATATATATATATATATATTTATATATATATATATATGTATATATATATATATATATATATATATATATATATATATATATATATATATATATATATATATATATATATATATATATATATATATATATATATAGAGAGAGAGAGAGAGAGAGAGAGAGAGAGAGAGAGAGAGAGAGAGAGAGAGAGAGAGAGAGAGAGAGAGAGAGAGAGAGAGAGATACATCAATAAAAGTCGAAACTGAAATTATCATTAAGAATTTTATTAAAAAAAACTAATTTCCTTGCTTTAGCTGTACCCAACCTATTTCTAATGTTTCTGTGCACAAGTCCGAAAGTTGAAAATACCCTTTCAACATTAGCATTTGATGAAGTTGCTGACAATATGCTTACTATTTTATATATAACCTTCTCATCTAATTTTTCTTTGAGAGATCTGTACCAAGATGAAGGAGTCACTGCTGACAACAGAGACTCATCAAATAGGTAACTTTTATGAAATGGAGGAGAATTTACTTAAATTTATACAAATTCAGGATACTCATTTTCCATAAATTCCATTGCTTTTGAATACTCATCCTCTGGAAGTACTGCGATCATACACCAATAAGTGAGCTTCTGTTACTGCCTGATGATACCTCCTTTTTACTTTTGCTAAATCTTGTCTGTTGAGTGGTGGATTAAGCTGTTCTAGCTCCATGTTCATATTTTTCCAAATATAAACAGCATCACTTAGTTTACAGTCATTGCCTTCTAGCTTGGTTAATGCTGTGGCCACACACTCCACACATGAGTTTTATTATAAACTTTTGAAATGTGGCATCGATGGGTAGAAAATGAATTCCCAAGAGCTCGAAAAAAAAATTATTTTTATATATATATATATATATATATATATATATATATATATATATATATATATATATATATATATATATATATATATATATATATATATATATATATATATATATATATATATATATATATATATATATTATATATATATATATATATATTATAATCATTCTCACAATAATATAAAATCAGCAGAAAATTTTTTATTGCCTTTCAGTTACTCTTCGATTGAAAAATTGAGAAAACCATATCAACATGCTAAAGAAAACCATTAATAAATATATTTTTTAAATATTTTATGCATGGTTTTTTTATGGTTTAAACCATTGGTTTTTTTATGTGGTTTAAACCATATATATATATATATATATATATATATATATATATATATATATATATTGAAGCTGGGTGCTTAGGACCGCTTCTTTAAGGTTGATTGAGAAATGGTTTATTCTTTACAAGTTTATTTTCTTACAGCT
>JABUQX010139072.1:12500-20642 GCA_015478945.1 Trachelipus rathkii | reverse complement strand
TATATATGAAAAATTTTATATATATATATATATATATTATGAAGGGGTTATGGTCGCTGTTGAAGAACCACCTTCATTAGCTGAAGACTAGATGATGTTGAAGAGAGTGAGCATTGTCGCGATGAATTGGCGTTTCGTCCTGGGGGCTGCTTTGGACTCCTCAGTGGTGGTCGCAGCCCCTTCCACCAGACGCCACAGAACTCCCCCCAGTGACAATGCCGCGAGCACACTCCGCTCTGCGCACCTGGCAGGACGTTGGTCAGCTGTCAGATGAGAGCTAGGTGTGCACACATTAAAGCCACTGAGAAGGCTTCGACCACTCTGTACTCTTACGTGCAGTTGGTCTGCACCTGCAGTGAGAAGCACAGTACAGGTGTTACAGGATGACCAAACAGAGCAGCGCCCAGCAGAAGAAACTTGAATTGATGTAATGCCGCGTTGAACAATTGTGGTAAAACAAACTCTACAACGAAATGTCCTACCACGGCGAACAACTTTGAGAGAAGATGGAATGCTGGCTGGTGTTCGTTGTGCCACTCCAGTGGCACTAGTCACTCCGGGATCACCAATATGAAGGGGGTAAGTGAGTTGACTTGAGAACCACCTTCATTAGCTGAAGACTAGATGATGTTGAAGAGAGTGAGCGTTGTCGCGATGAATTGGCGTTTCGTCCCGGGGGTTTCTTTGAACTCATCAGTGGGGGTCGCACCCCCCCTCCACAACACAAAAATATATATATATATATATATATATATATATATATATATATATATATATATATATATATATATATATATATATATATATATATATATATATATATATATATATATATATATATATATATATATATATATATATATATGAGAGTGCACACACGTTTCTCATAATTAATAGATGAATACTATCCGAAATCCGCAAAAAAATTAATGTGGATGCGGATGAGGATGGATAAAAATGATGCGAATATCCGCATATGCGGAAGTGGATATCCGCTACACCTCTCCTACTACTAAT
Source organism: Trachelipus rathkii (assembly GCA_015478945.1). Taxonomy (NCBI): domain Eukaryota; kingdom Metazoa; phylum Arthropoda; class Malacostraca; order Isopoda; family Trachelipodidae; genus Trachelipus; species Trachelipus rathkii. Next base: position 19,625 of record JABUQX010139072.1, on the reverse strand, counting down.
AATAATTGAAAGCTTACAGTTCTGCCAAATCACCTCTGTATGATGCGCTGTTGCCAAACCTACCAGTTTGTCTATAATAAAGCTTGAGATTGTTATACTTTGTTAATGTCGGCAGTTTATTCACGCTTAATGTATGTCAGGTATGTTACGGTACTATATGTTTTTAGTTCAGGAAATATTATGTTAGCGTTTATTCGTTGATCTGTATGATCGATAGGTTATTTTATGATGCTTGACAGAGAATTTTGCTAATTTCCACGTTTATTCATAGTTCAAAATGATGTTATATTTGATATGCAAGACACTTTGATGAATGTAGTATCAATTCATAGTTCAAGATGCTGGTTCTTTGATAGTTTGGGCACTTTGTTAAGGAATTTTGTTAGATAATACTGCTTTAGCTGCTGATGATATGATTGAAAAGCATGGATAGGTTGAGTTTTGCTGTGTAATGAGGGGTAAGTTGAGAACTTATTCATAGGTCCAAATGTTAATGTCTTATTCGTAGTTCCAAATGTTAGTATCTATTGTAGGTTTTCGTTTTCGCCCATTGTAAGTGTTAGATATGTTATGCTATGTTTAGTTTCTGTTACGTTTTTAAATATTACTGTGACAATGTGAAATTAACACTGATTTGTTAGAGAAATGAGAAGTTTCGTAGGATATTACTATATTAACTATTGATGATGTGTTAGAAACGAGGCTTAGGTTAAGTTTTTGCTGGGTAATGTTAGGTTTGCCTGAGAATTTTGCTAATGTCTACGTTTATTCATAGTTCAAAATGATGTTATATTTGATATGAGTGACACTTTGATGTAGGTAGTATCAATTCATAGTTCAAGATGCTGGTATCTTTGATAGATTGGTCACTTTGTTAAGAGATTTTGTTAGATAATACTGCTTTAGCTGTTGCTGATATGTTGAAAAAGTGGGGATACATTGAGTTTTGTATGTCCTGTTAGCTACTTTACCTTTGATAAGTAGGGAACTTTGTGAATGTTAGCAGATTATTCATATGTGAGCTATGTTAGGTTTGTCGTTGTACATTATATTCTTAGTTAAGGTTATGATATGTTAGCTTTATTGATGTGAAAACTTTGTTACCTTAGCATATATTCGTTGGTCTGTATGATAATTAGGTAAGGTTATGATAATTTTTTGTTAAATATTACTATATTAAGGTAAAAATAACAATGATATGTTACAGATAAGTTTGAAAAAGTGTGAATAGGTTATGTTCTTTATGCAATGGTAGTTACTTTACTGTTGTTAAGTATGGAACTTTGTTAATGTTGGCTGTTTATTCGTGCGAAAGGTATGTTAGGTTTGTCGTTGTGCATTATATTCTTAGTTCAGGTTATGATATGTTAGCTTTATTGATGTTAAAACTTGTTACGTTAGCATATATTCGTTGGTTAGTATATAAAGAACTTATTTTTATGTTATGTTTACCCAAAATGATACTCGAAATATGAATTGAATCAATAGATCATGGAAGTGGGGTGGGGAGGGGGGGTGGAGGGGCGGATGGAGGGGCGGTGGTTTGATTTACGGCTTTAAAATCAGTAAACTATTACACTTTACTATGATATTTTATTCAAAGAACTTATTTTTATGTTATGTTTGGATAAAACTTTGTTATTTTTATGTTATGTTTGGATAAAACTTTTATGTTTTCAATTATTCGTTGGAGATTATGATAGTTAGGTAAGGTTATGATGAATTTTTGTTAGATATTACTATTTTAATGTAAAAAACTTTGTTACGTTAGTTATATATTCGTTGGTGAGTATAATTAGACAAGGTTATGATAAATGTTTGTTAAATATTATCATGTTAATGTAAAATCAACATTGATATGTTAGAGATATGCTTGAAAAAGTGTGAATAGGTTACGTTTTGTACGCTGTGTTAGTTACTTTACTGTTGTTAAGTATGGAACTTTGTTAATGTTAGTAGTTTATTCGTGCGTAAGATGTGTTAGGTTTGTCATTGTACATTATATTCTTAGTTCAGGTTATACTATGTTAGCTTTATTAATGTGAAAACTTTGTTACGTTAGCATATATTCGTTGGTTAGTATATAAAGAACTTATTTTAATGCTATGTTTATCCGAAATGATAATCGAAATGTGACCTGAATCAATGGATCAATAGATCATGGAAGGGGCGGAAGGTGGTTTGATTTACTGATTTACTGATTTACTGCTTTAAAATCAGTAAACTATTACACTTTACTATGATATTTTATTCAAAGAACTTATTTTTATGTTATGTTTGGATAAAACTTTGTTATGTTTGCGATTATTCGTTGGGAATTATAATAGTTAGGTAAGGTTATGATAAATTTTTGTTAAATATTACTATGTTAATGTAAAAACTTTGTTAGGTTAGCATATATTCGTTGGTCTGTATGATAATTAAACAAGGTTATGATAAATTTTTGTTAAATATTACCATGTTAATGTAAAATTAACATTGATATGTTAGGGATATGCTTGACAAAGTGCGAATAGGTTACGTTTTAGTATGCTATGTTAGTTACTTTACTGTTGTTAAGCATGGAACTTTGTTAATGTTAGCAGTTTATTCTTGCTTAAGGTGTGTTAGGTTTGTCGTTGTGCATTATATTCTTAGTTCAGATGATGCTATGTAAGCTTTATTAATGTGAAAACTTTGTTACGTTAGCATATATTCGTTGATCAGTATGATAATTAGACAAGGTTATAATAAAATTGTTAAATATTACCATGTTAATGTAAAATTAACATTGATATGTTAGAGATATGCTTGACAAAGTGTGAATAGGTTACGTTTTTGTATGCTATGTTAGTTACTTTACTGCTTTTAAGTGTGGATTTTTGTTCATGTTAACAGTTTATTCGTGCTTAAGGTGTGTTAGAATATAATGTACAACGACAAACCTTAGTTCAGGTGATACTATGTTAGCTTTATTAATGTGAAAACTTTGTTACGTTAGTATATATTCGTTGGTCAGTGTATAAAGAACTTGATTTTATGTTATGTTTATCCAAAATGATACTCGAAATGTGAAATGAAACAATAGATCAATAGATCATAGGATGGTAGGAGGAGGGGCGGAGGGGAGGGAAGGGTGGTTTGATTTACTGATTTATTGATTTACTGCTTTAAAATTTTTTACGTTATAAACATAAAAAGAATAAACGTTTTGTGTTATGTTATACAAAATATGACTTGAATCAATAGATCAATAGATCATGGGTGGGGTGGGGAGGGTGGGTATCCGTGGTTTTATTTACTGATTTACTGCTTTAGGGTATGTAAAAACACAAGTTTTTTAAGTTATAATTTAAAAAGAATAAAAATTTTAGTAAAAAATATATTTCAAAACATAATAAAATAAAAATAAATAAAAGGTTTGTGTTGTTATACAAAATATGACTTGAATCAATAGATCAATAGATCATGAGTGGGGTGGGGAGGGTGGGTGTGGGTGGTTTGATTTACTGATTTACTGCTTTAGGTGTGTAAAAACACAAATTTTTTAAGTTATAAATATAAAAAGAATAAATTTTTTATTAAAAATATATATTTTTTAAACAAATAAAATAAAAATAAATAAAGTTGTGTTATGTAATACAAAATATGACTTAAATCAATAGATCATGGATGGGATGATGAGGGGAGGGGTGGGTGGTTTGATTTACTGATTTACTGCTTTATGGTGTAAAAATGCAAATTTTATAAGTTAGAAACATAAAAAGAATAAATGTTTTGTGTTGTTATACAAAATATGACTTGAATCAATAGATCAATAAATCAATAGATCAATAGATCGTGGGTGGGGTAGGGAGGGGTAGTGGGTGGTTGGTTTGATTTACTGCTTTACTGCTTTAGATGGTGTAAAAACGCAAATTTTTTACGTTATAAACATTAAAAGCAAAAAAAAATTACCAAAAGTTATAAATTTAAACAATTTTTTTTTTTTTTTTATCCTTGAAGGTTCTGAAACCATCATATTCGAGATCTACAGACCCGATAACATATATAAGGACACCAACATTGTTGTTATACGAATGTTTACTACCTCGGCACCGCACCGGAGCTAGCACCGGTGCCGTTGTCAACTCCGACTCATCAGACTCAGACTCCTTCTCCGACTCTTTCTTTCTCCTTTCTCTTATGCATTCCGTTCATTTCTACTGGGGACCCCCCTCCGGGGGTCCCCAGACACCCTTTACGAACTTATAACCCTCATATTCGAGATCTACGGGTTCGATAACATATATAAGGATACAAATATTGTATTATTATACAAATATTTACTAACTCGGCACCGCACCGGAGCCAACACCGGTGCAAACTCCGGATCCGAATCCGGCTCCGGCTCCGAATCTTTTCTCCAGATTTTAACCTTCTACGATCATTTCTTATTTAGCGACACCCCCCTCCGGGGGTGCACGGATACGTAACATCGTCTACGACGAAGTTACGTCACCACATCGCGCACCTCCAAATTTGAGGGCGATACGATAAACCTTACCCAGGTAGATATATATACGCAGAAAAATTAGAGTATTTCCAGCTCGATTTCAAGGAGAGTAGCGACGAATCTGTCCCCTCACTACTAATTTATTATAATATTATATAATATAACATAAATTATATATAATAATATAATACAGACCGACCAACGAGAGAACCTCGCACTCACGAGATACACGATTGTACACTCGCAAGTGATCGTGAGACTATATATTTTGCGTACCCCAAAGTATCAATTTGAGTACCCCACTTTAGAGACAACTGGTTTATTCAATTCAAATTATATGCCAATATCCACAAGCTTAAATTCAAAATCTTAAAACTTTGAAAACAAATTTAAAGGAGTTTATAATATGTGAATTAAATTAAGAAAAAAATAGTAGACAACTATTTTTTCTGTGGCACGGCGTTAAAAAAAAAGTGCAAAAGTATTTAATAGTATTTTTTTATTAATTTTAATTTAATTAATTTAATGGTGTTAAAATTAAACCAGTGATGGAAAAATGACAAAACATTTTAAGTTTAAAGATAAACTCATGCTCTTAAAAAACAAAGTCAAGACCCTTGTGTTTAATATCCCATTCTTCTCTATCATTGCCAAAATGTATAATTTTGAAAGTCCATTTAAATAAGTCAGAAAATTTATAATATAAACATTTTCTAACAGGAGGAAGAATCGCAGCTGAATTAATTCAAACAAAAGCATTTAAAAGTATTAATGCCAGATTCGATTACGAACCAATTCCATTGTGCCTAAAAGCTTTGCCTCCAAGCGAGGAGTACTTCGAGTGTTCAATGAGGTACAACACAGAAACAGGCTTTCATCCAGTTGGAACTGCTATAATGGGACCTACAAATGATTCAAATGCAGTAGTTGATCCTGAATTAAGGTAAATCATAGTATATATATATATATATATATATATATATATATATATATATATAGTAAAGAGAAACTAAACATATAATAACATATATCTTATTTATCTAAATTGAAATAAACAAGAAGCTTATCATTAAATATATTTTATTTTATATATATGATATATATATATATATATAATATATATGATTCGACGGTCATCGAGTAAAGACGCGATATAAAACAGAGGAAGAGAAAAGAAAGACTTAGAGCTAAGAGGGGAGGGTCTACATAAAATTTAGCCCGTATTACGAGATCAACTTAAAAAAGAAATATAAAAATTGGTCTTGACTTCCTGTAAAGGTAGCCGCAGAAAGGGTCCTCCACGCATAAGAATCTTAAAAAAATTTGCTATTTATAAACCACCCTTTCCTTTAATCGGGAGCTACTTATCGAAGACAGTTTTCAAGGAAAAACGTCATCATATTTCATGACGTCAGAGACCAATAGCCAATGAACACAAAGTAAATGAAACTAGAACAAAATAAAAGTATATTATATATTAATTTTATGTATGTAAATTTATAGAAATATTAAAAAGAAAAAAAATTAATGAAATAATCTAAACGCGTTTAATAAAAATACTATGAGAATTGAAGATGTGTTGCTTCACATTTATTACTTCCAGTTGCTTTGGTTGGCATAGCCGTAGGCTGAACGTAGCCTAGCTACGAAATTATGATAAATTATAAAAATATCATCTGCGCTCCTTACACTAAAGTTAGGTCCCGGTCGAAGGTTGCACGCTGCCTATTTCTCTGGTGTGAGCCTAATTATGTGGTTTTTGTGTATTTTCTTACACGAAAGTATATATTTGACAAAATCATTTACATAATAAATGCCAACAAATGATATAAATTAAATAATAATAGCGACAAATTGTACAATAAAAAAAACAAGATGGCTGCCGCTCGGAAAACAAAATCTTAAGGAGAGTTCAAGGTTGGTTCAGAGCTACCTTGACTAAGGAAGAGATTTCGCCAAGTATTTTGCGACGTCAAGGCTTCCTTACGGAAAAAATTTCTCAAGGATCGTTCATAAATTTGAATTTACGTTAAGGGAGGATTCTGAAGGAACACTTGACGAAAGGAAGAGAAAAGGCCGGTATGTAAATACGGCCCTAAGTGTTTATGAAGAGTAGGATAAAAGTTGTAAGAAGACAACAACATTTGCTTTGAAAATTCTGTTTTCAGAAGAGAAGTTAAGTTTGAAGTTTAAGCTTAAAGATTTAGGCCCGTATTTATGAATCAACTTTGAAAAACGTCTTGACTTTCCGTAAAGGTAGCCTCAGATAAGCATTCCTCCACTGCATAAGAATCTTAAAAAAAATTTGCTATTTATAAACCACCCTTTCCTTTATTCGGGATTTACTTATCGAAGACAGTTTTCAAGGAAAAACGTCATCATATTTCATGACGTCAGAGACCAATAACCAATGAACACAAAGTAAATGAAACTAGAACAAAATAAAAGTATATTATATATTAATTTTATGTATGTAAATTTATAGAAATATTAAAAGAAAAAAAAAATAATGAAATAATCTAAACGCGTTTAAAAATTACTATGAGAATTGAAGATGTGTTGCTTCACATTTATTAGATCCAGTTGCTTTGATTGGCATAGCCGTAGGCTGAACGTAGCCTAGCTACGAAATTATGATAAATTATAAAAAA
>JABUQX010139072.1:0-7500 GCA_015478945.1 Trachelipus rathkii | reverse complement strand
AGATTTACAGAGTATTAATCTTGAGTCTTCGTGAAGTTTCTGTGAATGTCTATATCAGTGTTATATACCCTTATAAATATTTTTAATATTATTGTAAATGTAATTAATGTTAAAATATTTAATATTCCTGTGAGTATATTTAATGTTAAAATATGTAGGTCTGTGATTATTAAAGTTCTAGGTATGTAGTAAAGGTTTTAACTGAAGTTGGTGCTTTATATATATATATATATATATATATATATATATATATATATAATATATATATAATATATATATATATATATAGTTATATATGTATTTTTTGATTTTATATAAATAAAATATTGTATATATATATATATATATATATATATATATATATATATATATATATATAGTATTATATATATAAATATATTATATATATTAATAATATATATATATAGATAATATATATATATATTATATATATATATATATATATATAATATATATATATATATAATATATATATATATATGCTCTCACCATAGCTTCGAAAGTTGCATTGTACATCGAGCACGCTACGAGCATGGATGTGGGTAAATTCATGTTCTTCAGCCCTGCTACATGCATGGTGGCGGGTCCCACAGGCTGCGGGAAAACCTTTCTGCTGTTAAACATATTAAAGGATGGCGGAATTTTTGAGCATACACCTGTGAAAATAATCTGGTGCTATAGTGTATTCCAGGAGAAGTTTAATGAATATAATAATATAGTAGAATTCCATGAAGGTGTATACGATATTAAATCATTGGAAAATGTACAAGGTCATAAAGTTATAGTTCTGGACGACATGCTGCACAAGTTAAACGAAGATATAGCTGAGACGTTTACGGTGTATTCCCATCATTTAAATATATCTGTATTTTTCATTACACAGAACATTTTTCATCAAAGCAAGCACATGAGGACTGTTTCTTTAAACACTCAGTATCTGATTCTGTTTGGACAAAGAAGAGATATGAGTCAGGTCAATGTTCTAGGGTCGCAGATGTTCCCGTCAGCAAGAAAAGAGTTCTTGAAAGTATATAAAGAAGTTACTTCGGATCCGTACGGATACTTGCTGTGTGAACTTCATCCTAGGAACACGCATAGAGTCCTGCTCCGCACTAACATTCTACCGCATGAGATAGAAACTGTGTACATTCCTGAATAATGAGTAGTTTAGTTGTAAAGTATTTACCTCTTATAAAAAGATTTAAAAAGCTGAAACCGGCTGAAAAGCGCAAAATAATCTGTGATGATGAGAAGTTCATCCAGTGTGTATGTGAACTCTGCTTAAAATCTATTATAAAGCGGGAATGTTTCCTTTAAAACAGGCCTCAGAAAGGTAAGCTGCGTCGACAATAGAACACATTAAAAAAACTCTCCCGTAACATAAAGCAATCTGAAAAATAAAAAGAAGGTGTTGCAGAAGGGGGTGGTGTATTCCTACCTCTACTTTTCTCAGTTATTGCTCCTCTGATTACCAAGTGGATATCTTCATAATGAAGAAGGTCGCTGTATTACCGTTTAACGAGTATGAGAAAATGAAATGTAATACTACTTCATCGTTGCAGAGAACCCACACTCAGCCTACACAACCACAGCCTTACGGGGTGTCGTCCTCACTGCAATTTCCACCCCCAAATCATCAGCATCATTTTTCTCTCTAGAGAATCAACAACCTTTGAGGTGGGCACAAATTACCCACCCACCCCCCCCTTCCACCTTGTTTGACCCTAAAGTTGAACAGATAAACAATTACGAGCAAGAGGTGTATCGGATATTAAATTCAGACATTAACATCCATGAGAAGCGTATCTTATACCAAGATGCAATGCAGAAATTATTAAGTCTCAAGGATTTGCATCTAAAGGGACCACTAAATAAGTCTGACGTACAGGAAACAATTTTGCCACAAGAAGTAAAACCTGAGATGAAGATAGAAGACAGCTTAAGAAATATCCTAGAGGAGAGCTTGCCAGCCCGGGCTCGCAGATCAGGTCTTACTCTCTATAATATTTTAAAAGAACAAATAGCTTGGAATGAGTTAGGTCAAATCATTATTGATGATGAGATAGTTAAAGGGTCAAACATTGTGGATTTAATAGCTGATCTCTCACGCGATTGGAAGAAGAGCGCTGTAACAGGATGGCCTACAATCAAGCAAGAGCTTCAGACTATAAATTTTCCCCGCTCTTTAATCTTGAACACGCGCAGATTAGCAGACTTGGATGATATTCCTAAAACGCCAAGGCCCGATTCTAGTCCTTCAGGCATGTCCTACGCTTCAGCTAAATTCAAACGGGTGGTTAAAGGAGGAATAAGAAAAAAGCCGTACGCCAGTCTTAAATGGATTAATTCATAGTCACGCTGTGGTGTTATTAATATAAAAAAAATTATATATTATATATATATATATATATATATATATATATATATATATAAATATATAGGATATATATTATATGTATACATATATAGTTTATTATATATATTAATATATTAATTCAATTATATATATATATATAATTTGTTCATTGTTCTAATTTGCTCACTTGTGAATGAATAAATAAATTCATCATATTAATCACTATTTTTTATATTTTTTTTAATTATATATGATATATATATATATATATATATATATATATATATATATATATATATATATGTTTTATATTTTTTACCATATATATAATATATATATTAAAATGTTTTTACTTCATGCCAGTAGACACCATGGAGGCTAAGGAGGTGGTTGATAAGTATTATTACGATGTGAAGGAGCCTAATAGCTATGGTGGTATCACAAGGTTTGCCTCGAGGTTTCCGGACATTGGCCGGAAAGAGTTGAAAGCATATCTAGAAGGTGAGGAGGCTTTCACTCTACATAAACCTGTTCGCAGAAAATTTCCTACCCGGAAAACCGTAGCCCCCTGTCTCGATAGCGTATGGCAGCTGGATTTATCCGAAATGGTTAAATACAGCTCGTACAACGATGGATATCAATACATACTTTTTACCATTGATGTGTATTCTAGATATTTATGGTTAAAACCTTTAAAAGATAAAAAGTCAGGTACTGTTTCTGACGCATTGAGAGAAATTATAGAGGGTGACAGGCGATGGCCAAGAATGCTGTGGACTGACCAAGGCAGTGAGTTTCTAGGTCGTGAATTTCAAGAATTAGTTAAAGAGCACGACATGGGGTATTACAATACATTCTCAGTGAATAAAGCAGCTATAGTTGAACGAGTACAGCGTACTATCAAGGAGAAAATGCACCGGTACTTTACCCGCATGAACACTTTTAAGTATATTGACATACTACAAGACCTTGCTCATTCTTATAATAGATCGTTTCACAGAACTATAAAATCTACCCCTCTAGAAATGTCGAAAATAAAGCCTACGATGGTGGATCATTCACAACGAAGAGTCAGGAAAATAAAGGATAATTCAGGTGTGTGCTTAGGCGATTATGTGCGAGTCTCCAGGCAGGCGGAAAGGTTTAGGAAAGGCTACGAGTCAGGGTGGTCTACAGAGGTTTTCAAAGTTCACAATATTCGAGACTTCCCCTACGATGGCTTAAAATTATATTATTTGGAGGATTTATACGGTGAAAAGATAAAAGGAGGTTTTTACAAACAGGAAATACAAAAAAATACGCTTCAATCCTGAAAGTAATGTGTATAAAATTGAAAAGAAAGGGGCGAAATAAACAGTACTTGGTTAAATGGGTAGGATATCCTGACAAGTTTAACTCGTATATAAAAGCAAGTGAAATTAAGAATCATTAATCAGTATTCATTGAGACCATGGCGAGTACAGATCACTTCTATTTAACTCTGCCTTCATCGGCTTCGATGAATCTACATCCTGATAATAAGCTCTCAGACTTCACGACAGAGTTACTGAACCCTATTGACATTGAAAGAGACGTTTATGAAGTCGGGCTGTGTGAAGTGATATTAAATACAGATGTGGAAAATGTCCCGCATAATCTTTACTGGATGAATGTTTACAGAAGTGTAGATTGTGTTGAAACTATATTGGATGTGAAGAACACAGGCGCTTTAAACCGCGTCACTATGGGAACAAGAGAATACTTTTATGAAAGAATTGTAATGAGGAAATCCTATTTTAAGTCAGTTCCTGCAATGTTCAGTTATTTAAATACGCTTTTAGCGACTAGTAATATGTGTAGAGATCTAATTTACAATACAGATATTCATCCCTCTGATGATGAAGTATTAATTACTTTGAGATCAACGGCAGGCATTAACCTTAGAGACATCGATGTGTTTTTCCTCAGGAGATCGTCATGGCAGCGGAAACACGTTCATGAACGTGAAGGTTGGTTAGATGTCCTCCATGATGTACCTACTATGCTGAAAAGGGTTATGAAAACAGTAGAAAACGAACATATAACCAAGGAAGAAATTAATCGACGAGCAAGACAGGGTGTTACATTATACTTGTATCACCTCCGAGATGCTCAAACATCCTGGAATGGCATATGTTTACACTGACATAGTGGAACACCAGTATGTGGGCGATACTACAGCTCCTCTGTTAAGGGTAGTTTATTTTCCTCAAGAGAGTAAGGTAATAACATTCCCAAAATGTGCACTATCTCTCACTGAACAGGTCATCGATCGGATCTATAAGAGTACATATAAAGGACGTGGAAGGTCGGCCATACCCATTTACAAGTGGCACATTGATGTGTAAAGTCCACATTAGAAAGAAACGACCTCATCAGCTATGAAATGATGGAACATTTTTTAATCAGAATTGAAAATCTCATCTATATGCTACTGGAATTCATTCAAGAAATAGATGACTCTGCAGGATATATAAGGGACATAATCAATTGCATTTTTTCATTCATTGGTATACTCTTGCAGTGTAAAGATAGTATAGGAAAGAAGCTCCAGCTACATAAGTAATAAGCATGGAGAGAGTATTCATTGGATCGAGATCACAGAGAGGATACGGTCTTGGAGGATTTTTCACTAAGCTATTGCGAAGCGCCATCCCCGTGTTTAGAAGAGGGGGTGAATATCTAGGTAAAAAAGCTATAAGAACAGGCCTGCACACGATGCAAGATATAGCGACAGGAGCCAATCCTCGTGCTTCATTAAAAAGGCGGATTGCCGAGGTTTCCGACGAGATGCTCGATGACGTTAAACGCAAAATAAGACGTAAAATGACAGGTCAAGGCAGGTCTAAAGTTAAAGGGCGCAGGAGTGTTACAAGTAGGAAAAAGCCAAAGAGACGAAGAGAGCTCTGAAGAAGAAGCAAGTCCGCAAGAAAATCACAGTGCGGAAAAACCCTAAGGCTAGAAGGCCCAAATCTACAAAACGTATTGATGTATTCACCATTTAACTACTAGATGGTGTCTTTAACTACAACTTTTCGTGGTAACATGTATATAAGGACATCTGAATCTTGTTCATCTGGATTCAGTACACCGCCGCGGCTAAGATGCATTTCCTTCAACCCTGCTAGTCCAATTGCCTGCAAGGGATTGGATCTCTTGCTCGATGAATCTACTCAGATGCGTGAGCGACAGGCAACTCATCCAGCATTATCCCACACACTCGATTACCAGCACTAGTTCCTTGTATTCTCAAATATCCCATACATCAGACCAAATCAACCTAATGCTATTAAATAAAACGGATAAATAACCGATGTAAAACAGTGACGAACCACATTAGTGTAACAGAGTGCGAACTCCTATATGTGGTAACCAGATTCTGTTTACGCTCATGACAACTTTCGCCTCGGCGACGGTTCAAGCATGCTAACCTTATGCGCTCTATATAGAAGCTAATTAACACTACTGAACGTTATTCTGATTAGAGTGCTAAGCAGTCTCTATCTTCACATGGGTTTTTACAGCTTCAAGATGATGCTACACACAGCTAAAGCGGCTTTAAAGTCATAAAAAATAACACCTTACGTAATTTCTATCGTCGTTCTAAATTGGTGATATATTCTCTCAGAAAGACTTTTTATACCATCTGTAGATTGCCAGAATGTCGCTGGTGGTCCCGTTCAAGTCTCAAATTCGTCAGGGCTTAGAAACTAAAAGACGTGATCCTAACTGCTTACAGACGTGCGATGCCGTCAACCATTCTTCAAACCTAGAGCTTTTCTTCTATGTAGACAAGGTGAATGTTATTTGCCCAAGAAGGCATTTGAAATTCGGAGAACAGCCTCGTTTAACTAACCAATGCCAAGTACCCAGATCGAGAAAGTAGTGAAATCACCAAAGTATTGTAAACTCACTGAAACGTTTAATCAGCATCAGTACATTTCCACGAATGTTGTAATTAGCGGAAAATCTACCTACATGAAAGTAATTTAGCTGGAGATTGTAGAACACAAAGGCATGATTGCAGGTCATTTATAAAAAATCACATATAAATTCGCCCTTCATAACCGTTACGGGTAGGCTGTGCGTATTGAACGCTGTGAAGGGTAGCATACGAGACGTGGTCATTAATGAAGGTCGTATAATAGTGGCAAGATGCTTATGTGGCTCGCGATTCTTTTCACGACTCTAATAGCCAACATGGTCCAGTGTACGTGCGGTTGATAGCCGGTACGGGTATGAATATCGGCCGTTTGCAGAGGAAGTGACGCGCACGGAAAATGTAAACCTTGTATGCGTTGATCTCAGCCCAGATTTCTTTCTGGCCCGTGTGGTAACGCAACGTTCATTTAAACATTCGTGGAGTAAAGTGGACATATTAGGCCTCAATCTTTCATTTAGGCGGAATCTGCCACACTCTCTGTTAACCGGTCATCGTTCTTACGTGTGAACGACCCTGCAACAGGCAATTAAGCTGAAACTGACAGAGCCGCGAGTAATGCGCATTTTAAATATTATAAAGATGAATGCAAGGAAGAAATAAAAGTTATGTTGAAAAACGAACCCTCGATTTAGGAGTGTTCGCTATTAATGAAGTAGATTCTGTGAGGTTGAAGAAGGATAGCGGCTTCGTGTTCAACACTTCACATCGAGATGTGACATCGGAGGGACACTGGATTTCCATCTACAAGGAGAAGAACGGAGATGTATACCTGATTGATTCTTTAAACTTGAAATTTATTCTGGATAATCATTACATCATTTCCTTTTTAAAATGTAACAATATAAATTATGTAAAAACTTTGGTTAGGGCTGTTCAGCCTTCACACTCTAGTTTATGCGGAGCTTATTGTGTTTACTTCATTAAGTGTTTTTTAAACGATATCTGTGTCAATGATTTTGTAAATATTTTCGATGCTAAAAATTTATTTGTCAATGATTATTTAGTTTCCGAATACATGATGAAAGCTTTAAAATAAAAACGTATTTTACATATCCTTTTCCTGATTATATATATATAATATATATACTGAGGTAGTATATATATATATACACTAACTACCTATATATATATATATTAATATATAATAATATATATATATATA
>JABUQX010139070.1:0-10116 GCA_015478945.1 Trachelipus rathkii | reverse complement strand
CGCATAAAAAAAAAAGCCTCAATTTTGTCTTTTCAAAATAATTATATCAAAATGAACTAAAAAAAAATGAAATTTAGGAGGGGAAAAAAAATCCGTACTTATAGACAAAATAGAGTATCTAATTTTATGATTAATAGAAGATATCAAAGAAAAAATTTGAAGAAAAAAAAACCCCTCAATTTTATAGTATAAATATTCTTTTTCAATTTTGTAAAACAGGTCTTTCACAAAAAACTATTTGGACATAAAAACCAAAAAAACATAAAAAAAGATAGATAAAAAAGCAATACAAAAAAATATATGGGAAATTCAATAAAAAAACAAAAACACAAAAGCAACAGCTACAACAACACAAAACCATTTGAGGACATTTGCAAACTCAATAAAGAATCATCGCCAACGCCCACTCCCACTCCACGAATGCATTATCAATGAAAACAAATTAAGACTGGTTTCAAAACCCTGGAGAATAAGTGTTAACTGAGTTCATTTTGGGAGATTTAACCAAATAATTAATCAAAAAGATGTACTTGAAATTTTAAGAAAACTTCGTACTTTTAAGAGTTCTCTAAAATCATGATAATGTTGAAAAATTTTAAGAAAAAAGCGATTAAATTTGTGGCAGTTTAACAGCTTATCTGGAAGTTACTTTAAGTGAATGAAAACTTTATGTAGTAAAACAGGTTTTCACAACTAATGAAATTACTTTGAGGAAAATAATCATAAAACAAAGTGGAGAAAATTCATGAGGGGATAGATATTAAGGACAACACGCAAGTCTTATTAATAAACATTCGCTTTTGCTGCTTTTGAAATTTGCATTCAAATTGAAAAAACAACGATAGTTATTTTATCAAAAATCGACTGAATTACCAGTGTTAAGAAAACTCCAATATTTAAAACTCTAAAAAAAAGAAAGTTAACACACAAAAAATTTAATCAAAAACCAAATGGCAAATATAATATTACTGAAAATTTCAGGAAAACAATCCGTTACACGAATACTTATTAAACTCGAAAAACCCAAAGAGTATACACTAAATTAAATAAACAAAAAGGAAATAAAACGTTTTAAAAATTTAAATGAAAATGGCCGAAAAAAAGGAAAAGCAATAAAAATTTTATTAAGTTTAAAAATTTTTTGAGTAAACAGGAGTTTCAGAAAATTCAACGGCGAGCCAATTAATGAAAATTATAAAAATGTTCGAGAATAAAAATAAAAAAAAGACAAATATTTGTTGAAAAGTTCATTAAAAGTATCTCTTCAGACACCTAGAAAAACGTATTTAAAATAAATTCGCTTTTCTTGCTTTTTTCTTTGGAAATCCATGCATTTCACATTGAAACACAGTTATTCTTTTCAAAGGCTAGAAAAATCCACTATGTTTTAAAAATCAATTTATCTACACATTGCCAAATAATTTTCAAATAGTGAAATTTAGGAGGGGCAAATACCGTATTTTTAAAACAGATTCGCAAAATTAATCCTTAGCGAGTTAATAAAATAAGCAGATGTGACAGAAATTTAAGAAAAAAGTCGTAATATTTGACAGTTTAAAAAAAAATTCTTTTTATTTATTTTTAAACCAGGTTTTCCAAACTAATGAATATATAATAATATATAAGAAAACAAAATAAGTTGAATTTCATTTCTAAAAAACTGTCAATTTTAAGAACCCTAAATATTAATAATTTCACATTTTCCACAAAACTGCGTTTTATAAATTGCCCATTTTCAACCATTGAAAACACATATATTTTTTTCAAATGCTGGAACAATACCAGTTTTATAAAAAACTTAGCAATCTTTAAGGGACTTTAACATAATCTTCAAAGTTACGCAAATGATTTAGGAAAAAAAAAAATGAACGGTTACATCGCTTAACGCAGAGAAAATTACATATAAGACGGTCATGAAACCTGAAGGGATAAAAAGTTAATTTTAGAGAAATCTGTAAAAACTTGATGGTACTCAAATAAGATGCATTTCACAACTTTCAGGATACTACTAATTCAAGTATTTGAATAAAATAAAAACAAATGATTTGAAAAGGGTCAAATTACACTTTTATAAAAAAACAATCAATGTTAAGGGAACACCTTAAATGACTTTATTAAATCGGTCGCTTTTGCGGTGTTGTGCTTTTTGGAAAAAAATTGCCATTTAAACTGCAAACCACATATTATTTTTCAAATGCTTAAAATTACGGTTAAAATTTAATTTTTCTTAGATCATATCATATAAGCTTAAATGTTGAAACTCAGGAAACAAGGATATTATTTATTTCTTACAAAAAAAAACGAGTTTAATTGATGTAATGGTGAAAATTACAAGCAAAAGCCGAAATTTTAGCGAATGTTAAAAATTTTTCAATATTTATTAAAACAGCGCGTAAAATAGTCTCACAGAACAACTAAAATAGGAAATGACGATGATTTAAAAACAAGGAGAAAAAACAAAGAAAACAAAAGCGAAAACCAAAAATAATAAAAAAAAAATAAAATACGACAAACAACAAAAATATTGAAACACCATTTCATATACTTTAAAAAAACGCGTGTGTGCGAAAGAGGAAAAAAACAAAACACTTAATAAATGTCGCTAATCTATAAGTTGTTCTCTTAGAACCAATAATCATATCACTGCATCAATTCAATTGAATACACTATTTTTTAAACGATTCAAAGATCTGAAATATCCCTGTAAAACTCAATTTTTCAGCCTCGATTACGAGGGAATAAATTTCAAGTTTTATTTTGAAAACTAGACGACAAAAAAAAATCGACAAAGAAAATAACAGACACAAGCAAAAAAAGCGAAAGGGGAAAAAAAAAAAAAAAAAAAACGCATAAAATACCGTATTAACTACGAGATTCTAACTTATCAAATCGTAATCTGTCAATCAGAAATGTTTTTATAAGAAAAAAGGAAGCAGGAAGAATCTTGTAATTTTAAAAGTAATAAAAAATTTTTTTTATAATTATAAAACAGGTTCTCCACAAACTAATTAGGCTTTATTATAAAAACAAATTATTGAAATTTTTATTTAAAAAAACGTCAATGTTAGAAACCTAAATATTTAATAAATATACTTTTGCTGCTTTTTGAAATTTGTTTCAATGAAACACATTATTTTTTCAAATGACTCGACTGCTACTAAATTTTAAAAACCAAAATGATTTAGACAAAGGTAAAAATTTTCAAATGTGAAATTTAATGAAGGCAAATGGTAATTAAAAGAGTTTCTAAAATTACCAAAAGAAATTATGCTGAATGTGTAATATTTTGAGCATTTTAGAAGATAAAATTAATAATATGACAGTTTATTAAGTAAGTACTACACAACTAAATGCAAATATTTATATAGCATAATATTATGAAAAAAAAACAAAAAACAAGTATTACGAATCTTCAATTAAAAAAAACATCAATTAGAGACATCCAATAAAACTACAATTAATAAGATTCCCATTCCTGTTTTTTTCAGTCTGGAATATGAATTTCACATTGATATCAGTATCTATTATTTCAGAATGACTGAAAACGCCGATTAACTCAGATTATTCATTTAAAGAAATACCTGATTTACCAAAATAATTTCAAAATGTTGAAAATTAGCCGTAGCGAAAATTCGTGACTTTTCAAGCGAGTTGAACGAACGTAACAGGAATTCTACAACATGTGAATTCCCTAAGATTAAATAATAATTTTAACGAAATAAGGTCGTAATATTTAGAGAGGATTAAATTTTATCAATAACAATGTGTAGGTATGAGGACCACTCATTAATTTTAAATAGTATAAAATACAGACTAAGCTACAAAATCAATCAATAATAGATCATAACAGAGAGAAACACATTAATATGTTTCGCTTCTGACTTTTGAAACTAGCAATTATTTCATGAAACGGAGGAAAAGTTTTTTTTCTATACAATGAAATGAATGAAAATAAATCCTAACAGAAAACTTAATTTTTAGAATACGAATCAAATTTAATTTTCAAGATGTTTGAAATTCATAGCAAAGAATCAATACGTTACTGTTACATACGAGTCTCTAAATTAGTATATTGCATAGAAAAAAATTTAAGGAGGGAAAAAAGCGTAATTTTAGAAGTTTACATTTTTTATTAACACACGGTTTTTCGAGAGCAAATGAAAGCAATGCTATATAAAAAAACAAGAAATCTGAAATTGCGAATTTCATTTTCAAGTTGTTAACTGAAGGAAACGTAAAGACTATTAAATAAATTCACTTTTAAAAAAGACAGGGTAATATAAAAATTATGCGACATTTCAATGAAACACCATATTTTTTTTTCAAATGCCTATGAAAAATACCGCATTGCTGTATCCAATTTTTGAAAGATTTTACCTATAATTCTTCAAAATGTTGAAAATTTAGAGAGAAAAATCGTAGCTTTTAAAGGAGTTCTAATAACAAATAGCGTAAATAGGTGAAAATTAAGGAAAAAAGGAAAAATGAAGCATAATTAAAGAAGTTAAAATTTATTTGATTATTAAAAACAAGATTTTCACCAAGAACGCAATGATCATTAAACGGTTATATTAAAAACAAAATATTGAATTTCATTTTAAAAAACACGTTTCAATTTAAACGCATCAAATAAAAATTATGAATAAATTTGCCTTTTTCTGCTTTTTGAAATTGGTCATTTCAATGAAAACACAAGATTATTTTTGTTCAACGATGCTGAAATATACTCTAACAAAAAACACAAATTTTCAGATTCTTAAAAATAATTGTAAATGTTGAAAGTTAAGACAAAAATCTGTAAAATCTTTATAAGATTGTTCTAAATTTGTAATGTCGAAAATTTTGAAAGAAAAAAAGCAACTTTCATTAAATTTTAGATTAATATATTTTATTAAAGGTTTTTCGAAAATATTTGGGGTATATAAAAAACAAATATTGAATTTCTATTATAAAAGAACGTCAAATATTAAAGGACACCTAAAACTTTAATAATCTCGCTTTTACTGCGTTATTTGAAATATGATGGTTTTCAATGAAACACATGTATTTTTCAAATGCTGAGAAAATACCGTTAACACCTCAATTTTAAGATTTACCACAAATAATTTTCAAATGTATGAAAATTTTTTCTAAATTGTAATTTGTGAAGAATTTAAAGAAAAATACAGAAACGCGCAACCAAAAAGTCTAAAGTTTTAGAAGTTAAAAATTTTTGTTAATTGTAACGCCTCTCTAACTAAATGATAATATATCTGGTATATAAAAATACCAAATATTTGAAATCTTTATATAAAAATACAATTTAATTACTAGACAAAACCTAAAACCGAAGTATATTAAAAATCGATTCAGGGCTTTTTGAAAATGCATTTCAATGAAACACGAATGGAAACAATTCAAATGCTGAAAATCCCGTATAAAACTCAATTTTTAGAATTACCCAACATAATTTCAAATGTTGAAATTTAGGAAAATAACGTTACTATATAACGCACGTATCTAAATTATTGATAAATGTCGATAAGATTTAAGAAAAACGCGATAATTTTAAAATGTAAAATTTTTTGTAGTGGTAAAAAACTCAGGTTTTCACACCTTAATGAAATATTTAGTTACGTTATTAAAATACAAAAATAATTGAAAATAATACAGAATTTAAAGCAACGTCAATTTTAACAGAGACACCTTGAAAAACTAACTTATCCAAATCTCAACTTATTCTGACTTATTAAAAATGTGCATTTCAATGAAAACCATTATTTTCTTCAAAAGTTGCTGAAAATCCGTTTAAAAACTCATTTAAGATTATATTAACAAAATAATTTCAAATGGTTATTGAAATTTAGGAAAATGCAATAAAATACGTTTCTTAATATATTGTAATGTTAAAATTTAAGAAAAAGCTTAATTTAGAAGTAACAATTTTTAATTAGAAAACAGGACTTAAAGCCTCTTATTTCGTCCAATTATAATATAATTATAAAGGGAACAAATATACTTAGAGCCAAAAATCATCTAAAAAAACATCAACTCTATAAAAAGGTCAGGAACCTGACCAGATCTAATACATGTTTACTCCTCTGCCCCTGCCTTCTCTTGGAATTGGCATAGTTCTTATGAAATCACTATCAAAATAAATATTAGTTGAGATGATGCGGCCAAAAAAGCCTCAAAACCTCAACATAAGATTATACCAAATAATTTCAATGCTCTTCCTTAAAAACTAAATACATGACTTTTAAGAGATTCTAAATTTGTAATGTTAAGAATTTTAAGAAAAAGCGTAATTTTAGAAAGTTAAAATTTTTTGTCAAAACAGGTTTTCAAATGTTACATGAAATATTTGATATATAAAACAAAATTAATTGATAATTTTCATTAAAAATCATCAATTTAAGACACCTTCAAAACTATTAATAAATTGCGTTTTCTTGGTCTTTTTGAAAATGTGCATTTCAATGAAAACATTATTTTCAAATGTGAAAATCCCCGTTAAAAATCTCAAGTTGATCAAACACAAGCAAATTAATAGATTTCCAAATGCTTTAAGCCACGGAAAATTTGTCGGACGATATATATGTCTTCAAGTAGTTCTAAATTCATGTAATGTGAAAATTTTAAGAAACAAAGTTAATTATAGAAGTTAAAATTGTTTATTAAAACAGGTTTTCAGCATAATGAAATATTGTTATATAAAACAAAAATTAAATTATTAAAAAAATAGTCAGTTTAAGATACCCGAAAACTATTTAATATAAATTCAACTTTTTTCATTATTTAAAATAATGCTATTCCACAAAAATACTTAAATTATTTTGTATGCTGAAACAATACCGTTTCAAAAACATCAATTATTTATCAAAACCTAAAAACACAAAAATTTCAAAAAATAGTTGAAAATATAAGGAACCAAAATCCTCACAAGAATATCTATACAATATTGAATAAATGGATGAAAATAGCAAAGGAAGCGAAATTAT
The DNA here is from genome assembly GCA_015478945.1 of Trachelipus rathkii. NCBI lineage: Eukaryota > Metazoa > Arthropoda > Malacostraca > Isopoda > Trachelipodidae > Trachelipus > Trachelipus rathkii. The sequence continues at coordinate 3,136 of JABUQX010139070.1, read as the reverse complement.
TAGGAAAGATTATCCAGTGAAGTACACCTTCAGCCTAAATCTTTATGAACCCACACCTAAATGGTACAAAATATAACAAAACAATATTTGAAAAGAGGTCAATTAAAATAAGATAGTCCACAATTAGACACATTACAAATATCATAAAATAATTCGTGTCTCTTCTGCCTAATTTGAAATGCATAATTCAGAATGAGAAACAAAATTATATTATTCAAAAGGGATTATATACTCTTAAAACACTTCAATCTCAAAAGATTTAAAAATAAATTTCAGAATGAGAATTTGAAATTGATAGGAAAAATAAACGTTACTGATTCAATGAAGAGTTCTATAATCACATAAGTATAAATGTGTTGAAGAATTTAAGAAAAAGCGCGTAATTTTAGAAGTTATTTTTTATTAAATGGAGTTTATTCAAAAACATAGTTTAGGTGAACCTCACTTAATAAAACATCCTATCCTCTCTCTCTCTAATTTTAAAAAACGATCTAATTTAGCACATCACTTAAAACTTTTACTCGAGCAATGGAAACCACCTTTATCTGACTTTACTTAGAAATTAGAAATTAATTTCGAACATGGTTCGCTTGACCAAAATGCTGCAACAAGAAACACATGACAAACAAAAATATCGTTTCTTAAAAAATAACAAAAAATATTTGAGCAATATACCAAAATTAATATTCAAAAGAAGATAGTATGAAAACATCTTTACTGATATTTTGAAGAAATGTTTAGAGATAATGATCTCTTTATATGGAGAGTTTAATTTATTTGATTAAAACGGTTTATACACAACTAAGAAGATATTGTATAATAATAGAAGCAAATATTGAAATATTAGTTAACAATACAATATAATTTAAGGCACACAACTAAAGGAACTAATTAAATAAATTCGGCTGTGTTACTAATTTTGAAAATCATAAGCACTTACAAAGATAAGATAGAAATTTTATTATTTACACAATAAGACGAAAATACACCAGTTAAAAAAACATCACAGATTTTCAAAAAACATATCACAACAAATACTTTCAAAATGTAAAATGAACGCTGTCACGAGAAAATCGTAACTGTATAAGAGTCTCTCTAAAATATAAATCGTAATAAAGATGAAAAAGGAGAAAGTGTACGTAAAATTTTAGAAATGTTTAAAAATTTATTCTAATAAAACAGAAAAATAATTTCTAGATTAAAATTATATATATTTTTAGAAACATTGGACAATTTAATCTTGAAAATATTCATTAAAATTAACCTAATATTATTTAATGAAACACCTAATTAACTATTAAATACAATTCTCACTTTTCTGCTTTTTAAAATTGCATATTAAAGATGAAAAAACACAGGAAATAAATAATCTTTTCAAAATGCGCACGAAGAATACGTTAAAACGTTCAACAATGATATTAAGATAAACAAAAAATAATTCAAGAGGGTCGTTTAACTTTTAGGGTTAAAAATCGTACTTTAAGATTCTAATTAGAAGTAATGGTAAAATTTAAATGAAAAGAGCAGAGGTAACTTTTAAAAGTGTAAAATTTTATTAAAGGGTTTCACAATTAATGAAATATATTGATATTATAAAAAACAAATATTGAAAATTTCATTAAAAAAACATCAATTTAAGACACTAAGAACTATATAATAAATTCGCTTGTTCTGCTTTTTGAAATCAACAATTTCAATGGAAAACACATCTTTTTTTCAAATGCTTACAAAAATACACGTCTTTTAAAATATATTATAAAAGGACGTCAAATAAATTCAGGTTATTTAAATTTAGGAAAACTAGATAACTAGAATTAGAGAACATAAAATTGATAAATGGTGAAAAGTTTTGGTGGATATTTTCATTTAAAGATGGTTTAAAATGTTTTATTAAAACAGCGTTTTACTACTAACTAATGAAATCTTTGGTATATAAAAACCAAAGTATTGAAATTTCATAAAAAAACGTCACAAACGTTCTAGCACCCAATCTAATAGAATTCGCTTATTTCTACTCTCTTTATAAAATATATGTCAACAACGAAACACAATTATTCTTTTAAAAATGGAAAATGACAGAATAATTAATCAACCTTCGATCGTTCCAGATTATAAAATATATTTCAAATGTCTGAAAAAAAACAAAAAAAAAACTCGCATATATAGAAAAGAAACTGTACTATTTGTAAATGTGCAAATTTTAAGAATAAATAAAAACAAGATAGAGGAATAATAGAAAGAGTGTAAAAATTTTTTATTAAAAAACAAGAGAGATCTCTGCAAGTTGTAAATCTGCCGGAAACTGTACATCATTGCGGTGTACCCTTCGAGTACTCTTTAGGTATTTAAATTCAAATTGACTTTATACGAAACCTAAAATTTAAAATTCGCAACTAAGTTAGTAATTTGCAAGTATTCAGGACAATTTTTGATTGGCTGAAATAAATTTCGTAAAGCGCTCTTAAATACGGCGAGATAAATAAATCCTCATTCTTAGTTATTTTATTTATTCTTTTTTACATTATATAAACTTTTATCGTGAAAATAAATATAATTTACGTAGTCTCATAAACAAATATTGCCAGTTGGGTTGGCTGACGCACCTGGTGCGGTGCGGTGCGTTGTGGTTCGGTGCGGTGCGGCAAGCAATTTCAGCGTCCCAGTGAGATGCGGTGCAGAGCGTAATACGATGCGGAGAACGGTGCGCATTGATTCATAGAGCTGCGATACTGATGAAAAAAAAGACTTTTAGTATAGTGCGTTAACTTTAGTGACGTCCGCTGTGGTGCGGTGCGGTGCTATGCGGAAAATTCCGGGGCTCGGCCAACCCTAATAACTAGTATTTCAAAAGAATCACTCTTATATCTAAGCTAAACCAGTTTAATCTAGAAAATACAGGAAACTTTCTTACGTGTTAGTTTAATTAATAGCTATAATGATACATACGATTTCTTATATATATATATATTATATATATATATATATATATATATATATATATATATATATATATATATATATATATATATATATATATATATATATATATATTGAACTGCGTATGGTATGAAAAGCGTTTCACGATAAATGCGGTATAAACGGCTAAACACCTAAATTCGATCGGAACGAAGCACTG
>JABUQX010139069.1:0-5000 GCA_015478945.1 Trachelipus rathkii | reverse complement strand
ATCTGTGCACTGTTAGCTTTGTAATTGTTTTCCCATCTTTTATTTTTTTCTGGTTAACTATCATTTGTGATACTAATTTCTTTCTCTTATCATCTTTTCCATTTCTTCATTATTTTGTTTATTTTTCCAAATTTTATCATTTTATTTTTGTTTTTCAATTTCTTCTTAGTAAGTTTGCATAATATATGTAACTCTTTTCTTGATCACCTGATTTTTCTTTTCTTTCCTCTTTTTCCCTCTCTCCTCTTCTTAACATTTATTCACTTTGTTCGTCTCTTCACTTTCATTTAATAATGCTATTGTCATATTCATTCAAAATTTATCATAAATGTATATCCATGTCTTGACTCTATTACAAGAGGTTACTTCTTACTTTTTGCTTTCCAGCTTTCTCAAAATCTTTACTCTATATCTTAATCCGTTTTCTTTATTTCTTATTTTCATAATTGATGATTTTTTATTTTTAATTATTGTTTATCCTTTTTCTTTTCTTTTTTGTCATTGTACATAAGGTTCTTCTCTTCTGTTTCGATCCGATCTTCAATCACAATGGTGTCATTTTTTCTTCACTCTCATCGAATAAATCATGGTTTGTTCTCTTGTATTGTCCCCCGTAGACAACTTATTTATTCTTGTTTGTGTACTCTAGCATTCTGAATGTTCCTCCATGTTTTTACTATTAACGTTTTCCTTCTTTCAATTACTTTTGCAGGTCTTCTCCATTCCTTTGCATTATTTCTTTTATAATAAACAGTGTCTCCTATAAGTGACTAAGGGTGTTGTTCTTATCTTTTCTTAAGGCCCTTTTTATTTTTTTCTGATGTTCGTCTATGTTGTTTCCTGGCTTCGATATCGCATTCACATTTTTCATATTTCTCTCTTCTATTATCAATACAAGGCTGGATTTTACTATCCCCTTCATCTAATAGTTCCGGTATAACAGTTGTTTCTAACAAATACTAACTGATTTGAGAATATCCATTTAAATTCGTTATTGATCTGCATAGACACTCATTTTATTCATTTCTACTGAATCTCTTTCTTAACTAGTAATTGACTCTTTATTAACCGACGTATTTTCAATAAATCCGTGCTAAGGGCTTTCTCTTTGCAGTGCTTTCTATAACTATGTATGAATTTAGTACGATATTCATATTTATTTTGGATCTCTTCCTGACTCTGAATTATTATCTTTGGTGCCTCAAAGAGTAGTACATTTATCTAATTATCTTCTCTATAATTTTTACTTGTTTTTCCATAAACTTCGCTTGCAATATCCGTTGGGATGTATCTACATAACTATAAATTATGTTATCTACTCCTATAATCATTTAACTATCAAAAATTTTGGCATTTCGATCAACTATTGATTGGTGGTGTGTTTAAATTAATTGAAGTCTTACAATCTTAACAATTGATTCATTTCCATTACCTTTTTTTATATCGCGATGTGGTTTACTTTATATTTTCTTCTATAAGTTGATAATATTTTTCTATTATCCATGAGAAATTGCAGATGGTAGCTTCAGTATTTTTCTTTTTTACTTATCTTATATTAATTAGTGATGGGACGATTATGAAATTTTTTGACGATGACGATGACGATTAGAGAAAATTTTGCGATGAGGATGACGATTAATTGAAAAAACTATTTAAAAAATTTCTCTCTCTTCTCTAATATATTATTTATATATATATATATTATTATATATATATATATTATATTATATATATATATATAAGATATTATAATATAATATCTATAATTATATATATTATATCTAATATATATATAATTATATTATATATATATATATTATATATAATTATATAATATATAATATATTTATATATATATATATTATATTATATATTATATAGGCTGTAGACAGGGGGTCAGGGGGTTTAACCTCCTACGAAATTATTTATACGATCAAAATTTTTGATTCCTTAATCTCAATAATATAATATATAATAATAATAATCAATATAATATAATAATAGAAATAATAAATATTAGATAATAAATAATAATAATAATTAATCATGAAATGAAAAGTATATTAATGGAGATGAGGAGACATGTTGTTGTCACCTTAACGATTCTTAGGTCAAATGGTGTTCTCATCATGATAAATGTTAATAGACAGGACTGAATTAGGTTTCAAGTTTGACAGATATAGCTTGGCTACTATAAGGACAAGATGGAGTATGAAAGATTTAAAGAAAGGAGGGAGTGTAACGTTGATGGTTGAGAGGTTATTCCTATCTTACACTACAGTTTCTTGCAATTTCATTCCTTCTAAAACTAATCTTTCTTTCTCCTAATCCATGTCGCATCGTGATTTTTTGGGCTTCATGTAGAGACAGTCAATCGGGTGTTGGAGAAATTTCGTTCTCTATCCTCTCGCTAATTTTACATTCAGTAGAAATCGTTGCAGGGATATACTTTGACGACAAAGCTGGCTTTATCCAGAAAGTGGCTAACCTCTTGGTTCTCCTCTGACAAATCTTTTCATCGCCTTCTTATTTGATTGCTCCATTGTGTGTAATTCTCCAACTGAAAGAGCTATTCTCGGCCCGTCAACTATATTCTTAGTTCAAATCACTGACTTTCCCTGCCCCCGTGTGAGCTACTCACATAGTCAAACCTATTCCGAAAAAAGGAAGCCGCCTGATTCTTCTAACAATTGCCCTGTAGCTCCACTTGTATTCTAATCTAAGATCTTTGCAACTTCTCAACTACTTAGATTATCTGGAAACTCACTCCGATCGCAGTACGCTCTCGTTGCACGAAGTCTATGGCGTTATACATTCTATTAAGATTTATGGTTTTTTCGTTTATTAAATACGGGGAGTATGTGTGGTCGCTGTGAATATCAAAAGCATTTGCGAGTATGGCACGCGTCATGTTCCAGACTCCTATTTGGGTTTCTCTTCTCTTTGACTTAACTTAATCTAGCTTTCTTTCTAATCGCTCTTCGGCTGTTGTTGATGGGGCGACTTTTTTCTATCTCTGTCCATAGTGGTGTTCTTCAGGGTTCTGTCTTACCTCCTACTTTATTCTATTTTCTTAAGTCTTATGCCTGCACTCTATCCACTCATATGCAGTGGACTCGACCCTTCATTCTTTAATTCAATCAATTCTACACCACTTTACTTTTGATTGCACTTCGTCTTAAATCTTTCGATTTTTTCGCTGATGGATAGAAATAACTTTTGTGAAATTCAATTCTTTAATAACCCAACTTTTACAAATCTACTTCTCCAAAATACCTTCTACTTTCCGCTCTTTCGACGGTTCTGTCGTCTCTTTGTGACAATATTAAATCCTTGCCCTTAACTGGACACAAAAATGTCTTGGAACCTCAATCACAAATCGTCTAGGGCGGCTCAAGAACTGGGAAGTTTGTTTAGGCTGTAGGACTTCTCCTTTTTCTAGTTGCTCGCTATACAAGGTTCATCCGCCATGTATGTAAGTACTGCTTCATATTGGGGGGGCTCTGTTTCCCGCTATTTGGACAAGGTTGAGTCAACGGCGCCAAAAAGGTTATAAACTGTTCTTACTTATCAGTTCTTGACCTATAATCTTTGCGAGGCGATGTGGGTGCTTTATTATTCCTATAGTACGCAGCCCAAAATCAGCGTTGTAATTTCCGAAGGAAATTTAAAATTTTAAAAAAACTTTTTATCGCGTAGACCACCTTTACACGCATTAGTGCACAATAGTGCTGTCTGCGCACGATAGTGTTGACATTGGTAATCCGGGCTGTTTGCTTGGTGTTTCCTTCTTTCCCCCTCTGTTTTGTGGAATTCTCCATTATGTATTCCTAACTGATTATTCCTCTTTAAAGCTGGTACTGTGTCATATGGCGATTGAGCTAGAGGTGAACTTTTAGAGTATACACCCTCTTTGAATAGGGCGCTGAACGTTTCAGTTGAAATATTAAAAAATAATTCTTGCAATGGGCAATATGTGGCAAATTGAACTGAATCTCCTATTCCCTCAAAACTCATTCAGTTATTTTTTTATTTTTTTTCCCCAGATTTTTTTTTTTTGTTTTTTTTTTTTTTTTTTTTTTTTTTTTTTTTTTTTTTTCCTAAAATTCGTATCGTTCAACATTACCCTCAGTGAACTATGTCGAGTTCCGCAACACCAGAAATATGACCTGTTCAAATTAATTTAACTTTAGAATGTTCTAGTACCCACACACAATTACCATATCTCTACACAAGTCAATCACAGAGCTGCAAATCATTCTATTCCCCTCTCATCCACACACACAAACACATTCACACACACACTCACATTTTCCCAGTTTCCTTTCATCTTGTTCATCACAGCGAGCAAATCCAAAATTTGCCCTTTCAAATACATCCATCACCTTCCTCATTCCTAACATTTATTCCTCTGAATTTTATATACAGATAAATTCATACTTTTCGCCGAAGGATAGAGCGCTTACTGCCGATCTCACTTCTCGAGGATGATTAGCATTCTGGCAAAGATAGTGGTAGTAGGCGAGCCAACTAACTACACGTCACTAGTCGCCTTCTCGACATGCGACATACGATGTGGGCAATTTTTTCTCATTACACGTATGGATTAGGGATGTTTGTAAGATGTTGTTTAGAAGAGGGTGTGGATATAAGTATGGTATTGAATGTTGTCTGGAGGTGAGTTGATATGAACGCTACAAAAGGCGACCATTTAGGCACTGGAATGTAATACATACCATAGCAAAATGGGTTATATATATATTATATAATATATATATATATATATTATATATATAATCTATATGATTATATATAATATATATTATATATTATTATATATATATTATTATATATATATATATTATTATTATATATTTTTATTTTTATATTATTTTATTATTATATTATATTATTATTTATTATTATTATTATTTTATATTTATATTATTTTATTATTATTATTTTATTATATTTATTTTATTATTGAGGTCTATAATTTG
>JABUQX010139068.1:10000-12898 GCA_015478945.1 Trachelipus rathkii | reverse complement strand
ATATATATATATATATATATATATATATATATATATATATATATATATATATATATAAAGTAAAGTAAAATATACATATATATATATATATATATATATAGTATATATATATATATATATATGTATATATATATATATATATTTATATATATATATATATATATATATATATATATAGAGAGAGAGAGAGAGAGAGAGAGAGAGGAGCGCGAGTAGTAAAAAGTGGCTGGAGTCGCCACTGATATATATATATATATATATATATATATTTATATATATATATATATATATAAATATATTTAAATATATATATATGTGTGTTTTTATATTATATATATATATATATATATATATATATATATATATATATATATATATATACATTTATATATATATATATATATATATATATATATATATATATATAGAGAGATATATATAAAAAGGTCTGCCAATAATTGTGGATATATATATATATATATATATATATATATATCAATCTATTTAAATCGTATTCATTAATCAATGGGTGGAGGATAGCATTCAAAACGAGGATTCAAATGTCATTGTCCAAATATTTTTCATGAACTGCGTTGGTGTACTTTAGAGTCTCACTGAGCCTCCGAGGTAATATCTCAAATAAATATGTAGACGTGTATAGTATCAATTTTATATATATATATATATAGCAAAGATATATATATATATATATATATATATATATATATATATATATATATACATAAATATATCTGTATAAGTATATATGTGTTATATAAATATATATATATATATATATATATATATATATATATATATATATATATATATATATATATATATATATATATATATATATATATATATATATAGTATATATATATATATATATATACTTTATATATATATATATATATATATATATATATATATATATATATATATATTAACTAGTATCTAGTGTTCAATTATATATATATATATATATATATATATATATATATATATATATATATATATATATATATATATATATATATATATATATATTTACTTACATATTTTATTCGCTAAACTAAAGAGTAACATTTTGATACTTTTAGGTAAGTCCATTCATCTTTCTTACTTTGTAAATTTGTTAATTACATTTGCATAAAATGAGGGTGACTGCTATAGTCTTCCCTTTCCTCGCGATTTGTAAAGCAGCTTAAGCCATAAAGAGCGATAAATGAAGTTAGGATCAGTTCGAGTATAACAAAACCCTATGAGATTATTTACAACTTTGAGAGTCTTACTTTTTTTTCCTGAAGACATCAGTCATCATTTTTTATTCTTCATTACTATTTTATAGAATCTTTGTTGTGATTTTTATAAAAATCGATGATGTCGTTGTCCTGCTCTACTATTTCCTATACATATTTAATATATATATATATATATATATATATATATATATATATATATATATATATATATATATATATATATATATATATAAATAATTCAGTTTATATATATATTACATGGCAACGTATCCATATATATATACAGGTATGAGTTATATATATATATATTATTATTATTATTATATATATTATTATTATTAGCATATTGGTTATTGGTTATTGTTACATATTATTATATATATAAACATAACATTTATAAATTCACACAGTCTTATTAGTATGATATTTATGATTATTCTAGGTAAATATGAATCCGTATTAAATTTATTTTATATATATATATATACATATTATTATTATTATATTATTATTATTATTATTATATTATATACATATATATATATATTACATATTACATCATTATATATTATTATATTATTATATTATTATATTTATATTATTTTATATATATTATTATTATATATATATATATATATATATATATATATATATATATATATATATATAGTTAATTAAAAAAATAATGAACACACACAACAACAACAACCGCTAACCTAAAAGTATTAAAAAACCTAAAGAGTAATCAAGACCTTATCGCTTATATTTTACTTTAATAAATGTACTTTTCACAAAAACTAAATTTTTTCGAGCATGCGCCACCTGAGTGAAATGGTCCCTGGGGAAGTTGCGCGGTTGGGTTGTCACCAGAGATAAATTAAATTACAAAATTCTAAAAATTATTGGAAAGAAATATATGCATCATTGGTTGAATGATCCATTTGAGAAGGGGCGCTTACCTATCATACCCTTAATAACCGCCCCTGGAATGGACAGTGCGCATGTGACATCCAATTTGAAGACTCTTTGTTATAATTTTGGAAATAATGTTTAGTTAAAGTTGAATTAAATTTAATAAGAGTATGAGGTTAGTAAGAAATAAATCGCTGGATAAATGAACATCGGATAATAATGTTGTGAAGTTGTTAGTCATCTATTTAAGAAAATTGATATATTTTGAGCCAATAAAATGAGTTTCCTTTTGTAGACATCATCAGAAATGTTGAGAATTTATAGTATATGGAATCGGTAAAGGAATTGTTATAGGATAAATAAATAGTTTAACTTTGATTTTTTTTGAAAAAGAAAATTTAGTTGATGTTTATTTTTTTTGATAGCGTTATTAAATAAATATAAATAGTATAGATCATAGATAACCCATTAATGGCCATAATTCGACTGCTATTTTTTTTAATGATATGACACTTGTTCTTATCTTCTATAGGCCTTAGATGACTGCTCAGTTAATTTCATTAAAATTCTTCAAGGGCTTGTACCCAAAAACGACCGTCCCATTTTTGGGACATTGGCCACTATTCACGAAAATACTCAAAAGGAAGAAAAACATGTGCATTAGTTGGAATTGTTTTATTTTCCTCAAAGTAATGAATAAAATATAAAATTCTTATTTATA
>JABUQX010139068.1:0-5000 GCA_015478945.1 Trachelipus rathkii | reverse complement strand
ATTTCACGGTGTGCAAAAGTACCTCAAAACACCTGCCCTAAATTACCTTAGGACCCAAATTATATCTAAACCAAATCTAACATGAATACATATTAAAACAAATTAGTTTACCTTGCTATATTACACAAAAAACCATAAATAAGTTTGACTACGGTTAAGAATACATAAAGAGTAAAATTTTTCTCGGTTGTGCAAAGGAGATACCTCAAACACCCCCCTAAAACCTAAAGCCAAATTATTATCTGAAACCGAATTAACATATACATATTTAAAAAAAATTAGATTTCCTTGGAATTACACATATAACAATATAAATAAGCTTGGATACGCTTTATCACTACATCAAATTTAATTATTCCACGTTGCCAAAGGAGATACCTAAAACACCTGCCTAAATACCTTAGGAGCCCAAATTATTATCTGAAACCGACTAACATGAATACATATTAAAACAAATTTAAAATTCCTTCATACACATATAACAATATAAATACTTGACTACGCTTTATCACACATCAAATTGTAAATACGGTTGTGCAAAAAAGAAACCTCAAACACCTGCCTAAATACCTAGGAGCCCAAATTATTATCTGAAACGATCTAACATGAATACATATTAAAACAAATTTAGATTTCCTTGCTATTACACATATAACAATACAAATAAACTTGACTACGCTTATCACTACAGCAAGTTGTAAATTTTTCAAGGTTGTTGCAAAGGAGATACCTAAAACACCTGCCCTAAATTACCTATGAGCCCCAAAGTTATCTGAAACCGATATAACATGAATACATATTTAAAACAAATTTAGATTTTCCTTGCTATTACACATTAAACATAGATAAAACTTGACTACGCTTTATCACCACAATTAAATTGTATATTTTTCACGTTGTGCAAAGGAGATACCTCAAACCCGCCTAAATTACCTAGGAGCCCCAAATATTATCTGAAACCGATCTAACATGAATAATTAAAACAAATTTAGTATTTCCGCTATTACACTTAAACAATAAAATAAAGCTGACTACGCGTTATCACACATCAAGTTTAAATTTTTCAAGGTTGGCACAAGAAATACACTAAAACACCTGCCTAAATTACCTAGCAGCCCAAATTATTATCTGAAACCATTTAACAGAATACAATTAAAACAAATGTAATTTCTTGCATTACCACATGATAACAATATAAAAAGAAGTTGACTACGCGTTATCACACATCAAATTTGTAAATTTTTACGGTTGTGCAAAGGAGATACCTCAAAACCTGCCTAAATTACCTAGGAGCCCAAATTATTATCTGAAACCGATCTAACATCAATACATATTAAACAAATTTAGATTTTACTATACATTAACACATATAACAATATAAATAGACGATTGACTACGCTTTATCACTACCAATCAAATGTAAATTTTTCACGTATGTGCAAAGGAGATACCTCAAACACCTGCCTAAAATTACCTAGGACCAAAATATTATCTGAACCGATCTAACATGAAACATATAAAACAAATTTAGATTTCCTTGCTATTAACACATATAACAATAGAAATAAGCTTGACTACGCTTATCACTACATAAATTGTAAATTTCAGGGTTTGCAAATGAAGGACAGCCTCCAAACACCTGGCCCTAAATACTAGAGCCCAAAATTATTTATCATGAAACCACTCTAATCATTGAAACATATTAAAACAAATTAGATTCCCTTTACACATTAACAATATAAATAAGCGACTACGCTTTATCACTACATTAAATTGTAAATTTCTCACGGTTGTAAGAGATACTTCAAACACCTGCCGAAATTACCAGAGCCCAAATTATTATCTAAACCGATCTAACATGTGGATACATATTAAAAACAAATTTAGATTTTCTTCCTATTACACATATAACAAATAAATAAGCTGACTACGCTTATCACTACATCAATGTGTAAATTTTCAAGTTTGCCAAAGTATACCTAAAAAAACACCTGCATATAAATACTCTAGGGTGCATCATAATTTCCATATTGCAAAACAAATTTAAAACAAATTAGATTTCCTTCTATTACCACATTTAACAATATATAATAAGCTTGGACTACGCTTGATCACTACATTAAATTGTTATATGTCACAGCGTTGTGCAAAGGAGATACTCAAAAACCTGCCTCAATTACCTAGGAGCCCAAAATTATTATCTTAAACCGATCTATTCAGAATTACATATTATCCACACTCACTCACAATACATCCAAAGTCTGCACTACTTTTCCTATACACATATAATAAATAAATAAGCTTGACACGCTTTATCACTACATCAAATTGTAAATTTTTCACGGGTGTGCAAAGAGATAACTCAAACACCTGCCTTAAATACCTAGGAGCCCAAATTTATTATCTGAAACCATCTAACATGAATACATATTAAAACAAATTTAGATTCTTCCGTGTTATTACACAGAAAACAATATAAATAAAGCTTGACTACGCTTATCACACATCAAATTGTTAAATTTTCACGGTTGTGCAAAGGAGATACCTCAAACACCTGCCGAAATTACTAGGAGCCCAAATATTATCTGAAACCGACTAACATGAATACATATTTAAAACAAAGTTAGATTTCTATGCATTACAATTTAACATTATACTATATAAGCTGACTACGACATCCTCATACGCTACCGAGCCTGCAAATGAGAAATTATCTCTATAACACCTGTGATGCGAGATGAGGTATACTCAAACACCTGCCGTATTTCGTCCTTAGATATGCCCTATACTCCCCATCGTAATACTGGAAACCATCTAACAGACATATTAAAACAAATTTAATTTACTTGGCTATTACACATAAAACAAAAAAGTAAGCTTGACTACGCTTTATCACTACATTGAAATTTAAATTTTCTCGGTGGCAAAGGAGACCTCAAATCACCTGCCTAAATTTAACTAGAGCCCAAAATAACTGAAACCAAAATCTAACATGAATACATATTAAAAAAAAATTAGATTTCATGCTATTACACATATAACAATATAAAATAAGCTGACTACGCTTTATCACTACATTAAATTGAAAATTTTTCACGTGCAAAGAAGATACCTCAAAAACACCTGCCTAAATTACCAGGAGCCCAAATTATTATCTAAACCGAGCTAACATGAATACATATTAATAACAAATTTAGATTTCCTTGCTATGACACATATAACAATATAAATATAAAGCTTGACTACGCTATCACACATGAAATTGTAAATAATTTACGGTTGTTTTCAAAGGAGGAACCTCAAAACACCTGCCTAAAATACCTAGAGCCCAAATTATTATCTGAAACATCTAACATGAAACATATTAAAAAAAAATTAGATTCATTGCTAACACATTAACAAATATTAAAATATAGCCTTGACTACCCTTATCAACACATCAAATTGTAATTATTCACGTTGTCAAAGATGCATACCTAAACCATCCTCGCCTAAATACCGAGGAGCCAAATATATCTGAAACCGATCTAACATGAATACATATTAAAACAAATTCAATTTCCTGCTATTACACATATAACCAATATAAATAGCTTGACTACGCTTTATCACTACATTTAATTGTAAATTTTCTCGTTTCTGTCAATAAAAATACCGCTAACAAACCTGCCTAAAGACCTAAGGAGTTCCCAAAATTATTAGCTGAAACCGATCTAAATGAAGACATATTAAAACAAATTTAGATTCCTTGCTATTACACATAACACAATATAAATAAGCTTGATACGGCTTTATCATTACATCAATTGTATAATTCTCAAAGTTTGCAAAAGAATACCTAAAAACACCCTGCCTAAAATTACCTATAGCCCAAATATATCTGAAAACCGAAATATAACATCGAATACATATTAAAACAAATTTAATTTCCGCTATTACACATATAACTATATAAATAAGCTTGACTACGCTTTATCACACATCAAATGTATATTTTTCACCGATTTTGCAAAGGAATACCTCAAACCCCTGCCTAAATTACCTAGAGGCCCACCAAATATTATCTGAACCGATTAACATGATTATATATTAAACACAAATTAATTCCTTCATTACACATAACAATAAAATAACTTGACTTACCTTGTATCACTACATTCAAGTTTGTAAATTTCAAGGTGTTGCCAAAGAAGATACCTAAAACACCTGCCGAAATTACCTAGCAGCCCAAAATATTACGGAAACCTAATTTTAAACATGAATACATATTAAACAAATTTAGATTTCTTCATACACATATAACAATATAAATAAGTTGACTACGCTTTATCACACAGTCAAATTGTAAATTGTTTACGGTTTGTGCAAGGAGATACCTCAAAACACCTGCCTAATAACCTAGGAGCCCAAATAATTATCTGAAACCGATCTACATGAATACATATTAAAACCAATTTAGATTCTTTGCTATCACATATAACAATATAAATAAGCTGGAATACGCTTTTATCACTACATCAAATTGAAATTTTTCACGGTTGTGCAGGAGATACCTCACACACCTGCCTAAATTACCTATGAGCCCAAATATTATCTTGAAACCGATCTAAATATAAATATCATATTAAAACAAAATTTAATCCCACTACACATATAACAAATAAATAAGCTTGACATACGCTTTTCACTACATTAAATGTAAAGTTTCAGGGTGTGCACAAAGAACACCTCCAAACAGCTGCCTAAATTAGCTAGGAGCCCAAATTATTATCTGAAACCGATCTAACGCGAATACATATTAAAACAAATTTAGAGTTCCTTGCTATTACACATTATAACAATATAAATAAGCTACAATATCACCACATTAAATTTAAAATATCTGGCTGTGCAAAAGGAGATACCTAAACACCGCCTAAATTACCTAAGCCCAAATTATTATTCTGAAACCATCTAAACAGTGAGGAACTATCATTAAAACAAACTTTAGATTTCTTGCC
>JABUQX010139067.1:17500-32138 GCA_015478945.1 Trachelipus rathkii | reverse complement strand
GTGTGGTAATGGAAACTGACGCATTTATGAGGTCAGTGTGAAAACCAGTGAGATCGTGTGACCCAGAAGCACCTGAAAGATTCACAAATTAAAATTGGGACATTAGCTGGAGTCCAATGATGCACTTGTATGTGAGTTTTCGCATATTTGTGCGATTGAAATATAGTTTCTATTTTCACGCATATATATATATATATATATATATATATATATATATATATATATATATATATATATATATATATATATATATATATATATATATATATATATATATATATATATATATATATATATTTATATATATATATATATATAAGTTCGAGAGATTGTTTTTATTAAGGTTATTATATATATATATAGATATATATAAATATATATATATATATATATATATATATATATATATATATATATATATATATATATATATATATATATATATAGTATAATATATATATATAAATATATATATATATATATATATATATATATATAGTATATATATATATATATATATATATATATATATTGTTATATATATATATATATATATATATATATATATATATTTGCGGGTTGCATATTTCTTCTGTTTAATAATAATTCCAGCGTATAAAGCACCCCACAACATCCCATATGAATAAGGTCGCCACCACTGGAAAACTTAGCTGGTTTTAAATGAAAATCCCCAAAATTTGGTAACTTATAATTGGTAAAACGTTAATAGTAGTAATTTGTCCTTGTCTTTGTAGAAATTCTGTTCGGGAAAGGACTTTTTGACGAAGGCGCTGGTGCTTGAGCCAGTGCGGTGCCAAGTTAGTAAATATTTGTATAATAATACAGTATGGTGTCCTTATATATGTTATCGAACCCGAGATCTTGAATATGAGGGTTATAAGTTCGTAAAGGTGAGTCTGGGGACCATCCTCCCCAGAAGAAATGGACGGAATGCATAAGAGAAGTGGAGGAAGGAGTCGGAGTCGGAATTAGAGAAGGAAGGAGTCGGAGAAGGAGTTAGTCAGAGGAGTCTGAGCCGAGGTTGGCACCGGTGCTGGAGCCGGTGCAGTTCTGGTAATAAATTTTCATTTAGTCCACTATTGGTATCAAAATATATGTTTATAAGGTCGTAGAACTCGAATATGAGGGTTTCAGAACTCTAGAGGGGTCTTGGAACCCTCCGGAGGGGGTCCCCTGAAGAAATGCACGAAACGCAAAATATAAGAATATGGAGGAAGGAGGAAGGAGGAAGGATACATCTTACAAAGATACCCCGTTTTCTAAAGGTTGAAGCCTGACATTTCTATTTTCAAATCTCGTTTTCTTTTTATAAACGTCAACTAAAATATATTGTTGTCTATTTTTTATTTTATAAGTTTCATTTTACATTTATTCTTTATGTTAATTTAAATTTTGTAGTTTGTTTTCAAATTTTTATTATTTTATTTATTTTTTAATTTATTTTTTTTTATTTGCTTAAAGCATTTTGTTTTTACTAAAAATTTTATTATTTTCATGTTTATAACGTAAAAAAAATGCGTTTTTACACAAACTAAAGCAGTAAATCAGTAAATCAGTAAATCAAACCACCCGCCCTACCTTCCCCACCCCACCTATGATCTCTTGATATATTGATTCAAGTCATATTTTGTGTAACATACACAAAAAATATTTTGTATAGCATAACAGAACTTTTATTTATTTCTATTTTATTTTGTTTAAAAATTTATTTTTTAATAAATTTTTTATTCTTTTTGTTTATATGTAAAAAATTGCGCTTTTGCACACCCTAAAGCAGTAAATCAGTAAATCAAACCACCCTCTCTACCCTGCCCATCCCACCCATGATCGATTGATCTA
The DNA here is from genome assembly GCA_015478945.1 of Trachelipus rathkii. Taxonomy (NCBI): domain Eukaryota; kingdom Metazoa; phylum Arthropoda; class Malacostraca; order Isopoda; family Trachelipodidae; genus Trachelipus; species Trachelipus rathkii. Next base: position 30,278 of record JABUQX010139067.1, on the reverse strand, counting down.
TTGATCTATTGATCTATTGATTCAAGTCATGTTTTGCATAATATAACACAAAACTTTTATTTATTTTTCCTTTATTTTGTTAAAAAATATATTTTTTACTAAATTTTTCATTCATTTTATGTTTATAACGTAAATCATTTGCGTTTTTACATACCCTAAAGCAGTAAATCAGTAAATTAGTAAATCAAACCACCCACCCTACCCTCCTCACCCCACCCATGATCTATTGGTCTATTGATCTATTGATTCAAGTCATATTTTGTGTAACATACACAAAACTTTTATTTAATTTTATTTTATTTTGTTTCAAAATATATTTTTTACTAATTTTTTTATTCTTTTTATGTTTACAACTTAAAAAATTTGCATTTTTACATACCATAAAGCAGTAAATCAGTAAATCAGTAAATCAAACCACCCACCATACCCTCCCAACCCCACCCATGATCTATTGATCTATTGATCTATTGATTCAAGTCATATTTTGTATAACATAACAAATTTTTTATTGATTTTTTATTTTAGTTTGTTTAAAAATACATTTTTTCTGATTTTTTTATTCTTTTTATGTTTATAGCTTAAAAAATTTGCTCTTTTATATACCCTCAAGCAGTAAATCAGTAAATCAGTAAATCAAACCAACCAACCATTTTAATCAACGTTGTAATATTTTCAGATGTTCGAACTGTGAACCCTATACATGTACGCCAGAATGTGGCATTATCGATGGGCTTCCAATAGAGGCGTACATCAAGGCTTTTAATATTGTCACACAACGAGAAAATAACATCTATTCTATTAGAACCTCTCACACTGTCTCCACCGCTAGATATTTCACTACGAGTCGATGCATCAGATGAAACACACTTATCCTTTACCCATGCTCCTGTGATATCAATAATCTTGATGAATTCTTCAACAGAAATGAATAAGGGTCTATTATTTGCACCTCCGGCTGGAATACAAGCAATGTATCGGTCTCCATTCGGTTTACGAATAAATATAAATGACACATCGTTGGGAATAACGAAGGTCCTCGTAAAGATATCAACAACAAGCGTAGAGGTGGGGTGAGATGTCATCATACCAGCACAGCGAAAAATGTCCTACTGATGAAACTCGAGTGTATAAACAGTCCCCAAATGTAATGAGATTCTTTCTTTCAACCAACAGAAGAAAGTAAACAAGAAATGACGTACGAACGAACTATATCAGTTCAAAAGGGGATATAAATCCCGCCAAGATAACAAAACAATAAAAAGTAAAATGTTTACTATGACAATATGTGTATACAAAGGAGACCTATACAGCCAAATTGATGTGAGACGAGCTTAGACAAAGCAAAAGAGGTAATAATAATAATAATAATAATAATAATACATACATACACACACACACACATTAATAATAATAATAATAATAATAATAATAATAATAATAAATAATAATAACAACTGTAACAGGATATTTTCATCGTTATATCTAATATATTTTTTCATTTCCTCGATACCATCAAGGAGTACATATGTAAAAAGTTTACGTTCAGACACTAAAATTTGTTTACTAGATAGATCGGATATGTAAATAGATTCTAACCACTGTTCCCTAAGCTGGTGAATAAATTTATCTACATCTATAGAGGTTAAGAACTGGTCAATAATATTTACAGAATCGAAACCTAACGTTTTTTAAAAGGTTTAATATTCCTAATACAGCATATAAAGAGCCACAGTGACCTAATTGGCCAGCATTTCCGTTTTCTTTAACTGATTTATTATTATTTTATGAACGTGAGTCATATATTTTATTCCGTGTGCGACTTTAATATAGATTCCATAAGATGTAAGTTTAAAGTAATGTGTAGGTAAAGTAATCGCTTGCACCTCCCTTTGGGGTACCCCGAGATGGGTCTAAATGCATCTCTCGAAGGTATTGCGCAATGTTTCGAAAGAGTATAGACTAAGTTTTATTGACAATGTTAGTTACATACCGTTGGTAAGCAAAGAACTTTGTTAATAAAAACTTAGGCATAAGCTAGGCATGTTATGTACTTAGTTCAAGTTAGCATTTATTAGTTTGTCAGGGCTAAAGTTAGGTTATAATACTCTTTTTTAAGTTTTGTTGAATATTACTATTCACATGTAAAATAGCATCGAATAAAACACGTAATACAAATACAAACATAAAATGAATTGCTCGTAAGGCCTAGAAGTGAAAGTACAAATGCAAAAATGTTTACCTTTCCTGTTAGCCTTGGTATAAACATGAATGTGTTGTATCTTTCTCTGATATATAAAATATTCCTTATCTCTTAGGATTGTTTGTTTGTACCTGTAATTTTAGATTATCTTTTCCCCTGAGACTTATTTTAGCGTCATAATCGTTGCGGATTTGAAAGCTTTAGGAGGTGTGCTCTGTCGTAAAAAGTGTGTTCTTATTTCGTATGATACATATACATACCGATAGCATGGTCCTGGTCTTTGATATATATATAGTTATATATATATATATATATATATATATATATATATATATATATATATATATATATATATATATATAAGTATATATATTATATATATATATATATATATATATATATATATATATATATATATTTCTCTTATATATATATAAATATATATATATATATATATAGCATATACATATATATATATATATATATATATATATATAGATTATATACTTTCTATATATATATATATATATATATATATATATATATATATATATATATATATATATATATATATATATATATATATATATATATATATATATATATATATATTATATATATATCTATATATATATATTTATATATATATATATATATATATATATATATATATATCTCAATACGGGACATTGTACAATGGGAAATCAATATCCCGAAAAGTGATGTATCCTTCTTCTACTATGGTTATAACAAACGTGTTTTTATGACTTCGGATGAATTACTTTGTGTGTGTCAACATGCTGAAGATTGGGCTAAATGAACACTTTAAGTCCCACAATATCTTAAACCAATGATCGTTAGTTATCAGTGGTGCTGAAGAAGAAGCTGTTAAACGACTTATTCTGACATTTTCTAAATGTCAGGGCTCGGATAGTATAGATGTTAGAGTATTTCAAAGGTGTAAAGATACAGGGATATTTAAACCTACACATTATGGAATCTATATTAAAGGCACACACCGAATAAAATATATGTCTCACGTTCGTAAAATAATAATAAATCAGTTAAAGAAAACGGAAATGCTGGCTAATTATGTCACTGTGGCTCATTATATGCTGTATCAGGAATATTATACCTTTAAAAAAACGTTAGCTGTCGATTCTGTAAATATTATTGACCAGTTCTTAACCTCTATAGATGTACATAAATTTATTCACCAGCTTAGGGAGCAGTGGTTAGAATCCATTTACCAAGCTGATCTATCTAGTAAACAAATTTTAGTGTCTGAACGTGAACTTTTTACATATGTACTCGTGATGGTATCGATGAAGTGAAAAAATCTCAGGTATAACGATGAAAATGACTGGTTTTGTGTAAAGACTTAGTGCTTTTAAATCTTAAGTCCTCGTGAAAACGATATGTATTTGATATATATATATATATATAAAATATATATATATATATATATATATATATATATATATATATATATATATATATATATATATATATATATATATATATATATATATATATATAAATAAATATATATTTTTATAAAAATATATACATATATATATATATATATATATTATATATATATATAGTTATATATATATATATATATATATATATATATATATATATATTATTTATATAGTATATATATATATATATATATATATATATCCTGTTACAATTATTATTATTATTATTATTATTATTATTATTATTATTATTATTATTATTATTATTATTATTATTATTATTATTATTATTATTATTATTATTATTATTATTATTATTATTATTATTATTATTATTATTATTATTACCTTTTGTTTTGTCTAAGCTCGTTTCACATCAATTTGGCTGTATAGGTCTCCTTTGTATACATATATTACCATAGTAAACATGTTTATTGTTATTGTTGTTGTTGTTCATGTGATTATAACTTTTGAACTGATATTGTTCGTTCGTGATGTCATATTCTTGTTTACTTTCTCTTTCTTCCGAGTGGAAAAGAATCTTATTACATTTGGAGACTGTTTATACACTCGAGTTTCATCAGTAGGACATTTTTCTCTGTGCTGGTATGATGACATCTCACCGCATCTCTACGCTTGTTGTTGATATCTTTACGAGGATCTTCGTTATTCCCAACGATGTGTCATTTATATTTAGTAAACCGAATGGAGACCGATACATTGCTTGTATTCCAGCCGGAGGTGCAAATAATAGACCCCCATTCATTTTTGCTTGAAGAATTCATCAAGACATTGATATCAGCGGGTGCTTACTGGGTGTGCGGCGTGTGTCATCTGACGCATTGACTGTAGTGAAATATCTAGCGGTGGAGACATGTGAGAGGTTCTAATAGAATAGATGCTGTTTTCTCGTCGTGTGACAATATTTAAAGCCTTGATGCATCCAACACACAGAGAGCTTGTTACCAGGCTGGTCACTGTTGGGTCCAAATGATGACACCTGCTTCAGAGCTTCCGTTTCCTGGTAAATGGGGTTGGAGCAAGGAGTCAGGTTGTGTATGGAGTATAACCTGGATGACCGTACCAAAGGCATTAGAAGCTTGCAGGAAATTCTTGCGATGTGGCTGCAAGACCGGATGCAGGGGACGCTGCAAATGCCAGAAGGCGGCTCTTCAGTGTACAGCACTTTGTCACTGTGGTGGGCAGTGCTCTGAGTAACGGACGAGGGCCACAAAGGACAAATAATTAATTATTTATTGTTTGGACAAATATATAGTCCTATTGACCTCTAAATAAAGTTTTGTAAGCTATTCTGTGTATCTCTGTACCTGCAAAACCAGAATTAATATTTCTTGCATTTGCAGAACCTTTCCTCATGATTTAAAATACGTGTAATGACGAAAACATGGTCAAAATTATAGGTTTTTAGGTCAAACTATTGAGTGTTTCCCCATTTCAACTTTTATTTGTGCAGCACAATGACTCATCTATGTTTTTTAATGACAAGGAAATTCATTCCCGGACATAGGATTAATTTGAACGTACAATACCAATGTTTACCATTTACATATATATATATATACATATATATATATATATATATTTGTATCGTAATGGTATAAATTTATAAAGAGGGAGATCTTTAAATATGTATACAGAAATATATATATATATATATATGATGGAGTGAAGTAAATATGGAGGAAGTAAATCATGGTTCAAAATGAAGACAAAGTTGCCAACGAATAAAGGGAAAAGTTTTATGCGATTAAGTGGCTTGTTTATGTGTGTCTAATGTTTTTAGGTATATGTTTGTGTGTGCGTGTGTTTTTGTGTGTGAGAGCGTGTGTGTGCATGTGTGTGTTAGTGTGCGTACGTGCGTGTGTGTGTGTTTGCACTCCGAAGTTGCGATCATAAATTTGTGACATACAAAAATATGGTTGAAAACACCTGATAAAATTATTCAATATGTTGTAATAAACTCTACAAAATGGTATCTGGTGTGAATATTTAAATGATGAGAGTGTTTCTTTTTATATCACTAACATCATAGATCAAAATGCATTATATTTTTTAACAAAATTAAATATTAATAAAAATGGAGATTATTATATGTAAATATTGAGAATTAACGAAGCCTTTTTTTAGGTTCTAAAAGTATTTTTATTTTTATTATTTCTTAATCTCACCTCTTGTGGAAAAAAGAAAAGAGGCTTATACAACATCCATCAGAGTTGGGAAAGTTTTATAATGAGTCCAGGTCAAAGGTCAAAGTGTTTAGTTTATATGATGAATAAGTATGCAAGATAAATAAAGAAAAAATTAAATAAATCTGTTAGCGGAATAATATATTTTATATAATTTTCATTTTTTAGATGTGTTCATGTAAATGAAATATAAGATTTTAAAGGAATTAAAATTAGAAAAGGCTGATGTATACCAAATTCACCTCACCTGATCTTCCAAACTCAAATTAAATAAATGAAGGTGAAATCTTGTATTCAGAAGTCGAAAATGGTTCTCTTATAAACAAATCTAAAGCACAAGGGATTAAAACGGTAATTCTTGTAATTTAAATTTAAAACTAGGACAATAATATCATAATTTAGACCAATCCTAAGTCATTTTTAAATTACCAGTATAGTTAGTAAAATTGGATCTTTTCTGTTCAACGGGTTGCTGAAGTTATCAATAAATATTTGCATATACTTGAATAATAGTCACTGATTACGAAACTCAAATCTATATTTTGGAGAAATGATCGAAAATGTCGTAAAATAACCTACCTGACTTAACCTAACCTTAAAAGACCTTACTACTTTTCTTAACCTTACCTAAATTAATTTTACCTAATCCACAATTAAACTAAAAAGACTATGTTCCGATAACGTTATCATTGCACACATGAGATGTGGAGTTCATACTTTACAGTTAGAAGTGCGTGATGGTCTTCACAACACTCATAGAGCAAATCTTATAAGCAGGGGCGAGAACAAAATAACAAAGACAGCACGTACCCTAAAATTAATGGAGGTTCTAAAGAATCAAGCTGCAAAAATTGGCAATCTTAGGTCAAGAGACAAGATGGGGAATTACATGTCTTATTGCGATCAAAGGCTTTTGCAACTAAAAGATTATAGTAGTAGTATGATGGCTGCCGGTACTTCTGAACTTTCTCTCTCCGACAGTCAGTGAGAACAAATCGAAACACTCGAAGAATTATTAAAACACCCATACTTTACAACAAAAAAATATTCAATCAGAAGACTTGACTGCAGGAAAATTTTTATAGAGAACGGATTTTAGCAAATCACAAATAAATTCCATTAAAAGAAGGGAAAGAATAATGTTAACTGAAAATAAAATAGTTTTGTCGACAATCTTTGTTTAGAATCTTCCCAGAACTGAAGATCTGATATTTAAAACTAGGAGTGTTCTTTGTGAACGACTAGGACTTAAAATGAATAACGCTATCGAACAGAAATCTGGGCCGGGAGTCAGATAGTTCAGCAGTTTCAGGAATCCCCTTGTAGAATTTTGTCAGGTGAAGATGAAGAAAAATTTGCCAGATAATGGGAAAAATTGGAGCATGCAGAAAAGCGTTGAAAAACTAAAAAGACAATCTACTGGTAAAAGACATTCAACCTAAATATCTTCTAGAAAAATAAAAGGTAGAATTCCATAAGTCATTAGATGGAAATAATAGAAAAATCGGACCAGAAATCAAGTATCAGTTAAGAGGCAATCAACTCGTATTCTAAAATTTGAAGATGCGCTTGCACAATTACGCTTTGCCTCCTAATCAGAAACGAGTTCTAGATTAATTGTTAAAACAAAGTAAATAATATTCAAATGGCTTAAATGTTGTATAAGAATTTAAAATACTGATCAAAATCAAAATTTACCATATCTATAAGTTACCGCATGACAGGCCTATGCAATGTTAAAATCTCTTTCAAAAATTCGTGACGTCATAGAGGATACGGGGTCTTCTTTTCTATTGCAAAGGCTTCCAATTTTGACTTAGGTATCGAAAAATCTGTAGATTCTGAATGCAAGTGCTACTTTTTTTTTATCGTGTAGTGTGTACGAATATAAGTATTTTTAAGTATATTAATATAATATACAATTGACATTGTGACTTAAATTAATTTTTTATATGTTATACTACTATATGAACGTTTTTGTTTCATTATAGGCTTCATGAATTTAATATTTCGATCTTCCAAGTTCAATTGCATGTCAAAAATCATCATAGGAAGAGTTTCTTTTCATTGAAATCAAATCAAATTATGTTAATATGTTTAAATTTTTTTTGTTTAAAACAAAATTCAATCTATTTTCTTATGGTTTATTTTTAACCCTTTGTTGACGGGAGTAGGTTTTTCATTTATTTTATAGTTTTTTCTATTGTATTATATTTATTTTGAGTGTAGAAGATGGTTTATTGTCTTTTTTCTCTGAAATTTTTTTTTATTATGTTAATTTAGAAGACGGCACATGAGAGTACCGACAGACTTTCAAGTTAATTTTGAACTGATTTTCTTCGAAATTAACTCAAAATAACTTAGAAATCATTATCACATTAATTTTAATAAGAAAAATATATGAATATAAAATCAATTATTACTTTATATTATATATATATATATATATTATACTATATATATATATTATATATATATATATATATATTATATATATAAAAATATATATATTATAATATTTATATATATATATATATATATATATATATATATATATATATATATATATATATATATATATATATATATATATATTTCTCTCTCTTTCTCACCAAGCGCGTAGAATAGGGCTGTGCCCTGTCACTTACGAAGCCCCTCCATGCCGTCCTGTCTCGGTACAACTCCTCTTCCTCCACCTGTTCGAGGTTTCGTCCTCTCTTCATTGCAGCTGCCACAACTCCATCTACCCATCTCTTCCTTGGTCTTTTTCCCGCCGGATGTATAGCGTAACATTTTGCCGGGTATCTCTCATCTTCCATTCTTCTAACATGTTCGTACCATCTCAACTGTTGTTTTCCCACCAGATCCAGAACAGGCTCCACCTCTAGCTCGCGCATAATCTCCACATTTCTCCTCTTCTCCCATCTACTTGCTCCGACTATCAGTCTTAACACCTTCATCTCCGCCGCCTCCACCCTACTTCTGGTTTTGGTGTTCAGAGTCCACTCCTTCGCTCCGTACATCAGCGTCGCTCTCAGCATTCGTGGTGTAATTAGCACCTTCACCTTTCTTGGCACATGCCTTTTCTTCAATTTCGGGTACAGTTCCCTCAGTATTCTTGAAAATTTCTCGATCTTTCCCTCGATCTCCTGTGTAATCTCCCCCTCCAAATTCACCGTCACTCCCAGGTAACTGAAACTTTCTGTGTCTCGAAACACGATCCCGTCCACCTGGATCTCACTTCTATCCCTCTCCCTCGAAATCTTCATCACCTCTGTCTTCTCTTTGTTCATCCTCATCCACTCATCCCGTAACACTTCCGACCATATTGTCATCACCCTTTGTAATGTCTCCTTATCTCTCGTCACCATCGCTATATCATCAGCATATGCCATAGCCATCTCCTCTTCCTCCTCCAGCGCCATTCTTATACATTTATCCATATACATGACAAAAAGTAACGGTAAGATCATACCGCCTTGTCTAACTCCCTTCTCCACCTCAAACCATTCACCAACCCCATTTGACGTTCTAACAGCACTTTCATTCCCAATGTGCATTCCTTCTATTACCCTAATTAACATTCGGTCTATTCCGTAGTATGGGTCACATATCATTTTCCATAGGTTTTCCCTAGGCATCGTGTCAAAAGCTTTCTCTAAATCGATAAAAGATACATAAATGTCTCTTCCCCTTTCCCAGTTTTCTCAACTATCATCTTCAAGCAGAAAATCAGATCAGTTGTTCTTCTTCCTGGTCTAAATTCATGTTGTGCTTCATTTAGTTTATTCTCCCCTATCTCTCTCAGTCCTTTTTCCAATATCTTCTCATATACCTTACTTGCATGCGTAAGCAAGGATATTCCTCTATAGTTGTTGCAATCACTTCTATCCTCCTTCGTTATAAAGGTGTGTAGCGTACATAGAGGTTTATTGATAGATTTAGTAAATTTAACTATACTATGAACTTATATATTATATTATATATTATATATATATATATATATATATATTATATATATATATATATTATAAATATTATATATTGTATATTTTACAATTGACAATTCATGACTCTCAAAGCAGAGAGAGAGATGAGAGATGATGAGGACGAAGAGAGAGAGAGAGGAGAGAGAGAGGAAGAGAGAGATGAGAGAGAGAGGAGGAGAGAGGAAGAGAGAGAAAGAATAGAGAGAGAGGGAGAGGAGAGAGAGAGAGAGAGAGAGAGAGAGAGAGATGAGAGAGAGAGAGAGAGAGGAGAGAGAAGAGAAGAGGAGAGAGAAGAGTGGAGAGAGAGAGAGGGGAAGGAGGAATCCTTTCTTTTTGGCTTTATTATTTAACTTTTTTTCTTATACTCTCGGATATATATAATATTATATATATATATAATATTATAATTATATATATATATAATATTATATATATATATAAATTATATATATATATATAATATATATATATATATTATATTATATATATATAATTATTTATATATATATATATATATAATATATATATATATATATATATATATATATATATATATATATATATATATATATATATAATATATATATATATAACATATATATATATATATATTTTTTTTTGTTTTATATATATATTATATATATATATATATATATATATTATATTATATATAATATATACTGTAATAAGCTGCATAAATAGCACTTATAAATTAGATCTTTTTGTATTAAGCAAAATTTTTAATACTTTTTTTATAAAACCCAATAAAAACAATAAATTAACATTAAATATGCATATCTAGTGGTTTACATTAGGTAAAACATTTTATTTTATCACAAACAATAGAAAGAAATAATAATAAAAAAAATAATAGTTTCCCTTCAAAAATTTGTGAATTGGCAACTCGTTTACTGACGGCACCTATTCATGCCACTTGGAAAAATATGATTTGTAAAGAAATAAAATAATTAAATAGCCTAATTATGTTATAAATAAGTTCTAGGATAGTTAATTTACTAAATCAATCAAATAAATTTCTAGGTACTCACCTTTATATCAAATAATTCTAAAACTCGTACAGCCAATTTTCATAGAACCAAAAGTTCTAAGTATTTTAATTGAAATGTAAAATATAAAACTATCACATGTAACGGTTAGATGCCACAAACCTCCCACAAAATAAATCTTAATGGTAACAATGAGTGTACCGTAGGCTTAAAACCTAAAATTTTTACTTATGATAAATTTTATAGCTATTTTAACCCTTTAAGTCCTGAATTATGAAAAAATTGTACGAAAATTATTTCCTTGCAAATTCAAGGTGAATAGGACCCTAATAAAACATTAGAACTGTTTTTGAAAAAAAAATTACATTTTTTAGTGCCAAAATAAAAACGGTCACCGGTGACCGTTCAGGACTTAAGAGTATATTTTAAAATTTTTGGCACTCTAGCAATAATTTGGCTATAATACTGTAAATTACTAACTAAAACATACAAATTAGGTATAATAATAGAAAATGGTCTAGTTTTTTCCCACTGTTTATATAAAATAATTTGTAAAGAGGTATTATAGGAAATTTAAATCTTTCAATATATATATATATATATATATATATTATATATATATATATATATATATATATATATATAGTATAATATATATATATATATATATATATATATATATATATATATATATAATATATATATATATATATATATATAATATATATATATGTTATATATATATATAAAATATATATATATATATATTATATATATATATATTATATATATATATATATATATTTATATATATACTATATATACTATATATATATATATATATATTAATATTCTTCATATTTTTTATGTTACGTAGATTAATTTCTTTTTTCATTATATATATATATATAATATATATATATATATATATAAATATATATATATATATATATATATATATATTATCATATTGTATATATAATCATTATATATATATATATATATATATAAGAGGCATAGGTAGAGAGAGGGTAAAACAAGACTAGACTAATGCTTATGATATTGAACAAAGCATGTGGTATTTTGTTGCCGAGGGAGGAGGCAAAGATGAACTTTGCATTTTTCGCAAATGACTGACATCTCGAGCTTTTTGCAAAGTTTGCAAGTTTTCCTCCCCTCTGTAAACACTGGCCAGTGGGAAAGGTTGTCATGCATGACAGATTGTGCGGGAGCATATTCTCTGTTTTCTCGTTCTGCCATTGCTCTGGCCCCGGCCCCGGCCCCGGCTTTCGAAGGTCTTCCTTACGGGGGTGCCACTACTCCTACAATTCATAAGCCCATGCGCTATGTTCGTTTTGAAATCGACTAGTGGCATGTTCTTTTTGAGGAGACCTTTGCTCACATGGACCCTCCGGTATAACAGCCAGGCATTGACAACGCTAAGGTCCAACAAATAATAAAAAATACGAGTGTACCATTTTCTGGACTTGAAGTTGATCCGGTATAACTCAATGAGCATATCCGCCAGATCAACTCCGACCATGTACTTGTTGTATTCCTAAACAACAAATGGCCTCTCGATATCAACATATTTGTTTTTCCTTAGCTTCCCACCTGCGGCACCTATCGTGTGGTTCAATACCAGCATAATTGGATAATAGGTGTACCGACTTGTTATCATACCAACGTATGGCAACACAATCAGTAGAACTCTATCAACCCAATCATCATAGCTTTCCCTTCCCTCTCTCTTCAGATCTTTTTCATCCTTGAATGTGATTCCTTTCAGTCGATTTGGGCTCACAGTTGATGCAAAGAGAATCCCCTTCTCCCTCAAAACACCTGCCAAATCCATGGACGAGAACCAGTTATCAAAAGATATCTTGCA
>JABUQX010139067.1:0-12500 GCA_015478945.1 Trachelipus rathkii | reverse complement strand
GAGAGTTACAGAAAAGTCGATGTTATACTGTGCATAGCCTACGCCACATTTGACTTTGTGTACAATTTTATTCATGTGATTATTCGTAATATTGATTAAGATTTAACATTGTCTTCGTCTTATAAATGTTAAACTAAGTTTTATTTGAAGTTTTTTATAATTACTCTGGCAAGTGAGAAATCCTCGATTTACATATTTCTTTAACATTTATCCTCGTCGCACGCAGAAAAGCGTTGCCATTTTTAATAATTAATAAACTGTGTTTTTGTGCTCAAGAAGTATAGCATTTGTGCATTTCTCAAGAAATAATAAACTTTGTGACTATTCATATTAAGAATCTACGTGTTTTCCACTATCGATTTATATTCTGTGATGATTTATTTAAGACGTATTTAGTCTATGGTTACAGAAGTGTTCCACAGATTTATCAGGTAAATTGTATATTGGCTAATCTATGATCTGACTCTCCCTCAAGCGCTCACGATTTGTGTATGAATTGTAAAGGCTCATTTCCTCACATTGTAAATTATTTTCAAGACTCTTATTTAAACACAATAATTATATATTTTATATTGAAGAAAATATATTGTAAGAAGATATTATATTTTAAGACAAATATGTATATTAGAAACTAAAATTAAGGATCCATGACATTAACAAATTTTGAAGATATTTATTTTACTGTAAGGAATATTCTGATGCTACATTTTCTTATAATCGTTTATTTATGAAAGGACATTAATATTTCAAATGCATACAATGACATAGTAAAGTTCTAAAAAGGAATCGTATCTCATTTTGAATCCTTCATATCTATTTTCCATCATTGAAGTTTATTCTGGTAATTTGATGAAAGTGTCTCCTGCAATTTCGGAAGCCTATCCTTAAGCTGACCGGTCATATAACCTGATCCCCCTGTAATAATAGAAAGAAGAAACAGGCGGTTAAAATATATATTATATATTATAAATAATAAAATATATATAAATAATTTATATATAATTATATATAAATATATAATTTTAAATTAATTTATTTTAATATTTTTATTTTAATATAATATAAATAAAATAAATCAAAATTATTTATAATAAATAATATATAAAAAAAAAAATATATATATAAATATAATATATTTAGGTAAAAAAAAATGTTACGATAGTATCATAAATAATAAAAAAAAAAAAAAAAGGATATTCGGTATCGGACAGTAAAATCGGCCATTTTTACTGAACAATGAGGTATATATCAAAAAGATGATAACTCGGTATAAATATTGTGAAACGATACTTGGCCGATTTTCTCTATACTTTTGATGGACCAGTGAAAAATTAATTTGAAAAAAGACTTAATGATTCAATAATTTAATCTAGATTTACGATATAAATTAAATAAATAATATAATAAATAATATATAATTATAATATATATATATATATTATTTAAAATCAATTAGATCTAAAATATCATAACCTATATAATAATATATATATATATATGATTAATAATTATAAAAATTATATACTAAATAACTAAAAATAAAATTGATAAAGTACTAGGTTATGTTTTAATTATCCTAGACTCTTTTTAACTAAAAACGTTGATTTTTGCGTCTACTCAGAACTGTGGGTTTTAAGTCATAATAACATAATACCTATTTTTTGGATAGCCATTTTATTAAAATTTATATACAGATTTAAGATACCACTTTTATATACCGTATGATTTAATAGTATTTAAAAATTTACTTTTTTTTGTAAGACAAAGCTTTCGTATTGAAGTTGTGTAAGTCAGAGTGCGCGAGTGCTTTTTGTAAAAACTTTTCTGGATTATTCATATTTTGGTTATTACTGTTAAATAGGCTTCTTTAAGCGTTTTGTTAAGAATTTCAGTTTTATATTATGTTAGGTTTTGGCGTAAACACGAAAATAAATTATAATATCCAACTCATTCACATTTGAAAGTATCCTATAGATAAAACAGATTTGATTATATCATGTCCGTTATTTAAATGATGTAGTTGTGCGAAAGATATTAAGAATTAGACAGAATTAATACACAGAAGCGCACAAGGGCGTATCCCTATTAACTTTTTTTTAGAGTCAACATCCACTATATTTAAAATCAATCTCAATCAAACACTAACCTACCTGAGACGAATACAATGTACATATTCCTATTTTCCATCCCCTCCTCTAGATTCTCAGGATGTCCCACCTCTGCTCTATACCCTGTGCATTACATACTTAGAAATTGGAACAGCACACACTTAGGGCTTCCTGAATACCCAAATCACTACCACAAAAGATAGACGTTAGGAAGCGGGCTTTCCACGAGAATGGACACTATGCCCTCAAACAGCCAGTCTCTATAAGAGCGGGAAGTCCGATGTCTCAAACGTAACTGAAACAGCCTTCAGCCCCTACGTTACGAACCGTAATTAATCTATTGCCTCCAATATATAGCACTTCCCTCCAGTGTGGAAGATCGGCGCGCATGCAGTGTAAGCACAACCACTGACCTTTGCGAAAAAAAAAAGGCCCACCCGCTAACATAGATATTACATAATCAATACACATATCGCCCTAATACGCCTAACACTTCCGTCTTCCAATCCTAAAATACTCTGACACAACTTCTCAACTTACAACTTCTAAGAAACCAAATCTGCCAGAATTCATTCCGCGTTACCTTTCCGAAATCGCAGCTACGGCGTTCGGCGCTCGAGGTCTCCTCGGCATGATATATTTCTCCATAACTTTGAATTAAGAATTTATAGCGTTTTAGCACCGAACTCTTAGAGACACTCGGGGAGACATCATGAGTAACGCGAACCCTCTGAGCTTCGGCGCTTAGCACAAATATACAAAGACATATACGTGAACCCGAGTACAATATGGCACGCGTCACAACTGAACTCTCACCAAAAGCATCCCCCATACCTAAATTGTCAAGGAAAACTTTCCTATTCTAATCCTCAAAATTTAAGTACATTAAAACTAAATATGTCATAGCTTTTCTTCAAATCGAGCTCAAAAAATAATCGGCTGTTTGTTAAAAGATTGGAAAAAAAAGAATAAGTACTACTACTTTCTTTTCTTATAAGCAATAGTGAGTGTTCCTCTAAGGGTTCTGTATATAAATCTACTACTTTAATATCACTAGCTTTATTAATCAAAAATTAATAAGATAATACTATCTCACCTGCAAAATCTATATTTTTCCATTTCAATATCCTGATGACTTCATACAATATCAATTCGTTCAACTTTTATTTCATTTACTTTTGACTACATTGGTCCAATTTCCCGATTTGTACCTGAATCAATTCATCTTAATCTTAATTACAATTCAATATTAAACTTGGCTAGATACTGAGAAATAACAAGTAAAATATTCACGGAGTAGGTAAGGTCGTACTAATCCACACCTTAGTAAAATATTTAATTACTTTAAAACCCAACTTATACAAATAACAAATCTCCCTCTCCTAAAAAACGCATAAAACCAACTAAAACAATCTCTTATCTCTTTTGGACTTTACGCTATTTTTAGAGGATATCTTATACTTTCCTGACCATATAAAAAACATCCTATATGGCCATAACATAAAAAAATAGTACTTGGAAAACCGATTACAAAATATCAAAAAACAAGGTGCATGGCAAAAAAAAGGCATCATAAATAGAAAACTAAGAGGTAGTTATCTGATTTTTATGACTATGCTAAAAAGAGAACTTTTTTACCTATCAATTTACAATCAAACAACGCATATACTACCAGAACTAACCATAACAAAAGGAGACAATCAATCGACGACGCAAACTAATATATAATGCGAAAAAATAAACTGCCTAACAATCATATCTAGGAGGGGGGGCTCTGGTTTCACCCGCTCTCTAAATTAGAAGAATAAAGAAAAGGAATGCGACGTACAAAGGCCAAAAAAGAAAATATACAATAAAAATAGTACCTTAAACTGTCAACTTTCTTAGTAAGTTCACTTGACCCTAATCTATCTTTGCGGACGCCGAATGACTGGTGCCTTTATCTCTTTTCTAGTAGGTACCGTAAAGCGAGCAAGTGCTAAGAGGGAACCTGCCACTCGGCGTACCACCAAGAACATTTTACGATACGCCCTACGTAGCAACAAGGTAGGTGCATGCTATTGTCGGCATATGAAGTTTTTGATTGATAATTAGTTAACTCTCAAAACATATATTCACTTTTTTTTTATTACAGTATGTACTACCACCTACTCACGGAGCAGTTAATAGAGCCCTAATTTCAAAGGAAGGGGGGCGTATGCTAAAAAACGCTCTAACACAATCAACAATAAAAGCAATAATTAACGCAGATGAGCACAGACGCAGGACTTTGAAGTGAAGGGAGATTAAAATATTCAAGCCAGGGAAACACATAGCAAAGAATGTAGTAAAGAGAATATCCACAGAATACAGATATTGATAGGCAAGGAAAGAAGGAACACCGCAGCAAACTGCCTGGAGTTAACCCACAATCTACACAACAAAAAACTTCATGTGCAGACACAGCACCCCTAAGTATTAGAGGGCGACATTAAAGAGTGGAGGAACACACGAGTTGATAAGCTCCTCGAGCAAACCTAGCCGCTTTGCAAAAAAAACAAAAAAATAGGTACCTTATAGAAAGAGGATATTAAAGCAACCAACTTATCGCGCCGCCCAAAGATCAAGTGAAAAATAGGAAAAGTTGCGGTCACAAACAGAAACAAGTTTATAAGCCTTTTTGGCCTTAATGACTTCGACCCTATTTCATTAATAGCCGAGGGTGAAACCATGAGACCACCCCCAAGATATGAGTATAAGCAAGTAACTCCATTATTACAAGGTAGCAGGTAATTGAGCCTTGAATAAATTAAGCGGAAGCAAGAGGGTAAAAAGATAAGGAAAATAAAGTCTACGCAAGTTTCTAAACAGAATTACTCCCAGTTTCTTTGAGGCCGCTAATAACTTAGCAATCTCTTGTGATGTGAGAGTTTTCCAAAGGACATTTTTGATTTATAGTTAAGGACCAAAGAAGATTGTATAATTAGAATCAAAATGAGAGACTGATAGATGGAATACTCGATGAAAAGAAATAGAATAAAGGAAAAATATATAGAAGGTGTCTATAAGAGCGAAGAAGAATTATAAGAATAGAAAAATTGAGTTTTTAAAGACAAAATTGAATTTATACACAGAATTTAATCAGACGACCCACCCGGAAAAATTCTTCCAGCCAAAATCAGCGAGAATAGAATCGGAAAAGATAAAGAAACGAGTAAGGCCAAATTACTTATATAAAGGAAGAGCATGAATTGTATAATGATTGAAAGAAATGAACAGTCGAGTCATCGGCATATATAGAATGAAGAGTAGATTAGCAGAGTGATGAAAGAAACATCAAAATTAAATCGAAAAAAAGCAGAGGAATAACAGTAGAAAGAGTATAAGACAGAACCAACTGAAGAGGAACCACCACTATTGACAGAAAAGGACGCACAAAGACGTGCGGCGCAAAAACAACACCATCAACAACCAACCGATATGAGCGATTTTGATGAAAAGAAAAAGATAAACATAAAGTTAAAGAAAAGTAGAAGGAAGGAAACCAAGGTACCGGGAAGCTTGAGACGTAAAGCTAAGTTAGTACGAACAGATGCGAGGTAAACCCAAGGTCAAAGACTTAGCATTGGAACTATCGTCAAAAAGCGCCACCACGACTACATCACCCGTAGTTCACTAAGAGCGGAAAATACCAAAAAAAAAATAAAATCAGTAAAAGAATAGGAAAGTATTATCGCCAGTAGAAACCTCGAGACGCTAGAAATGACGAACGATACTTGGCGATCGGGAAAGGAAGTAGAATGAGATTCCAGATGATCTAAAAAATAATGAGAGTTGAGAAGGTTTCAAAGATCTATAAGATAGAAATAACAAGTAAGAGCTATTAGTAAGGCGATAGTTGGTAAAAGATGAGTAATCAGAGCAGGGCTTTCCTTTTTATCGGAATATAGGATTGGACAATGTGCGTGCTTTATACCATTAACACTGCAGGGAAGTAGTTAAGTATTGAGACATAGTACTTGGTGCTTCCTTATACTTTCCTGCCACCTCATGTTTGTGGGAAGCTTCTCTTCCATCTGTCATGTGTTCCATAACTGATTTATACCCACATCATTTATTAAAAATGACACTGAACAATTATATATGCTCATACGTGCGTACCCCATTATAGAAACATTATATTAGATACTATAATTTGAGGGTGACTTCACAACCCCCTTACCGAAAGTGGTATAACTGCCACAAAAAGTGATGACGGACACAAAAAACAAAACAACTAACACGAAGAAACAAATAAAAAACAGGTGACAAACTCGTAAATAAAAAAATAAAAAAAACATAAAAAAAGAATAAAGAAAGTTATTAATAAGGAAAAATAACATTAAAGAATAGCTAGAAAACCCCAACAAACTAATGCACTCTATACTAGGGTGACACCCTAAATCAATAGATAGCATTAAACATAGCATAAGCCCGAAGGAGCGATTGTTCGAAAAAAACTAATCAGTGAGAGCAATAAAAAAAAAGATATCCACAAGATGGAAAGCCGCCTTATCAGGCAACCCACTGTCAACAGCACTGATTATGGACGATTGGTGGCTTTTCTATAGCTAATAATATAAATCAACTTTGAAAGAATGAATAGGATTTGGATATGTTAGACTATTGATAATGGTTCGTATGGACCGGAAAATTGCAAAAATAATTGAACAATCTAAAATATTACACCATCAAAGAAATACAACACAAGAACCCATAACGAAAAAACTGAAGAGACAGTCAATCAAGAAGCAGCAAAGATATAATCAATCTATGAAGAAAGGAGATGAGAGCGTTCTCTACTGTAAAACATTGGAGATGCTTCTGCCCTTTAATCAGAAAGGGAAATCCTTATTTCTAATGTTAAAAAGGTATAGGCATGAAAATGAAGGCCACGGTTTCCTAATTATTTTATCAAACAAATAAAATTATACTAAGCCCCTCGTGCCTCAGTCAGTCTAGCAGCAAGAAGCGCATTTTAGTGTAAACGTGGAATGTAAACAGCATCCAAAAAAGGAACAAGGCTCTCGCCAGTTATATATGAAATCTTAATGTTTTTTGGCATTACACAAATATTAAGAAGAATAATATGGAAATATTATGAGATAAATGAAATGATATCATAAATCATTTATTCTTAAAGGAGTATAATTAATTATTATATGTCATGTTTGAATAATTTTAGATTTTTATTTATTTTGTCTTTTCAGCTGATTAATTAAGTAATCGACTTCTTTCATAATATATTTTATTCATTAATAATATAATATAAAAGCAGTTAAAGAACTTCTATGTATATATGTAAATCATGATTTAAAACATATAAAAGCTTAGTAGCTAAGCTTTAGTAATAAATAACTTAACTTGGAAAATGAGAATAAATGGAAATATTATATTTGTATGAAGAATAAACACAAACATAAAAAAAGTTAAATTAATTATATAAGTATTTTGCATTAATATTGATTCCTTTAAATGAATTAAACTATATTTTTAATTTTATAAAAATAAAAAAAATATACTTAATGCATCCAAATATGAAATAAATGACAAGTATTGGTTGTACAGAGGCTAAATGAAAATCCTTGATTGCCCAGCTAGTACACAAAAATGTTCTATATTGTTAATAAATACTGACAATAGAAAAAAAAATGTGTATTTATTATATATAAATTAAAGATATCAAAAGTCATCAGATAATCTAAGGCACTACATAATATAAAAATAGAGTATCAAAAATTATATAATAAGGTATCTGGCCATCTTTATCTGGTATTACTAGGTACATCCCTTAAAATTATATATATATATATATTATAATATATATATTAATAGTATAAAACTACATAATAGGCTAGGATCCTATATACTGACATCACACAACAAAAATAAACATACCAACTAGACTACAAAAAATATAATAAACCTTAACAAAAGCCAAACCTAAGTAACCTCAACATATATATTAACATATATAATAAAAAACTACCTCCTAAATATAATATAACCCTATATATATATATAGCATAAAATAAAAAAATATAAAATAAATTAAATTATATAACTAATAAATAATAACTAATAAATATATATAAAAAAAAATATAACAATAATATTTAGATTAGACAAGGTTGAATGGACAAAAGTCACTCCTAATACTAAACTAAATTTATAGTATACATACAAGATAATATAAATATATAGTATATATTGGGAATGTGAATAAAACCCGTAATAAGTTGAAAAAAGAAATAAATCGAAATAAAAACCAGAATATTCGGCTAAAAGAGTATATCGGACTGACCGAATAATATCAAACCGTCTATTCGGGACCAAAAAAAACAACGAACCGAACTAGATAATAAATAATTCAACAAAAAAGTAATCAGGTCCATCCATTTAAGGGAAAAATAAGATAAAAAAAACTTAATATAACAAAAAGTAATCAAACAAAAAAGATAAAATAACTATTACTATACACAATATAGCAAACCATTCACATATTAAAAAAAATAATTAATAGGCAAAAAATTTTGAAAAAGTTTTTCCGTAGGATTTAAAGATATTAAACTAATTAAACTATTATCATTTTGAATATAAGCTCTAGGTATTAAAATGACAGAACATTAGAGTTACTCATCTCAATTTTCAGGGGAAATAAAACATATCATTAGTAAGGCTTGACTATAAAAATATATTCTGCTCACATGTACCAAAAATTTCTTTCACTATTTAAAACTGATTGATGGTAGATAGCTAGAAAAGGTATTTTATATGCTAGTTTTTACAAATCAATAATAATATATAATTCCAAAGGTGTTTTTAACACCGAATTGAAGGGCGAGATAATCAATGCACTCACCTGGTACAAAGTTAGGCAAACTTATATATTTTGTTTATTCTTACTTTAAGTAATTCCAATATAGTAGCACTTAATGTACTATTTATTGATTACAATAATACACGTATAGTCAGAAGAAATGGGACTTTTCGTTTTTTAACTCTTTCACTTTTCTTAATTTTCTGAATAGAATATAACGATTTTTGATGTCACAAAATTTCTTTTATATAAAAACAATCACATTTAAACAAGAAGTTGGAAAAAAATGGGCCCATTATCTTCTACTTATCACTCCAACTACGTGAAAATCATCGGTCAGCAGAAGATTTTCAGGAGTAAATTTTTCATGGCATTTCTTTCGATCA
This sequence comes from Trachelipus rathkii, assembly GCA_015478945.1. Lineage (NCBI taxonomy): Eukaryota > Metazoa > Arthropoda > Malacostraca > Isopoda > Trachelipodidae > Trachelipus > Trachelipus rathkii. The sequence continues at coordinate 3,168 of JABUQX010139067.1, read as the reverse complement.
TAGCTAATACTACATACAAACATATTTTAATTAAACTTGATGTATTCATCTTATTCAATGTTTGAAAAATTAGTCTTTAAAGAATTACGCAGAGATCTAGAAAGTAGTCATACAAATCCCAAAAGAATTTTATCACAAGCAAACCTTAGAAAGTCTTTTTTAACTTACTGATATTCTTCAAGCCTCCTGCATACGAGGCTAATCATTCCACTTGCAGCTTATTCCTCGTTTAATAGAACCTATATAGTTACACACAAATCAGCCATTTATATTGCTACAAATGACCAGGAGATACTTCACCTTGGCGCAGACTGCTAATCTCTCACTTTCACTGCCTATACTCTGTCTTTTTAGTTGCATGTTGCCTCAAAACAATGGGTCAAAGTTAATGCGCCGATAATTAATGTTGCCCTGCCACACGGAAACAATCGATAACCCAAACAGTCAAAACCTATTACTATCTAGAATCTCGCATCCAAAGACCCAGCGTATATGAGCTCAGTCGAGAACTTCTCCGTACAAACAACCTATCTTAAAGCATTACAACCTAAGATCGCTTATTCTCGGCACAGCAGACATAAAAACACAAAAAATCTGTAAAGAAGAAGTCCTTCGAATCAGATAAAAATTATATGCTGTTGACATCCCAAGAGTCTGCATCTGTAAATAGTTATTAAGCTTTTGCACCGCTGCCGGAACTTGCGAAAAAAATGGTAAGCCGAAAGAGCAGGATATGCTTCTTCAAGTAAAATATACAGAATAATCCTGAACAGACCTTCCTGAACACTAACACTACTGATATCATAGAAATGATAAAGTATGCAACATGATAGAATAACACCAACTGGCCACACATTGAACCAAAGCACCTTCCCTCCCGACCTCGACACGCCACCACAAAACACAACCGAAGCCAAATCCCATATGACCAAGCTCCACACTGTTTGCCGCTCCCATTTACCTCCCGTAATCCAACATTAATATGAACCGCTCTATTTCCTCGATGAGTTGTGGGCGGACAAGAAAATTTGACATAATGTCATGGCCTTTATAGCGACTCTGACCACACCATAGAAGCGACAAAATCTTTCCCAATTAAACCCTTGGCCCGCTTACATAAATAATCTGAGACTTACTAAAAGGATCTTATTATTTATAATTTCTGTTGCGCAAATAACGCTTCTAAATTCTTCCAAATTTACAATACTTGAAATAACTTTCCCTTATTGTTTGACGTAATTTTATTGTATTAATAAGCTTCAATATCGGTCATATCGAAATAGTTATCGGCCAAAAAGAAAATAAACCGGTAAATAAAACGGAAAATTTCGAAATTTGGCCGATATAAAACCGAATACTTGGCATACATCCCATAATATTATTATAATAAAATATAATAAAATATAAATAATAATAATATGATATAATATAATTAGAACATTATAATATATATATAATATAATATATATATAAAATCATATACTATATATATATATAATAATAAATAATAATATATAAATAATTATATATATATATTAATATATATATATAATAAAAATATATAAATTATATAAATAAAATATAATATTAATTGAAGGAAATTGAGTCATAAACATGTAGGCATAAAATTATCATGCATCACTTCCTACGTATACCGGATAATAAGTAGTAACTCCAGAAGGAGGAAGGAAAGTTACAACTCAACTTTGAGAGAGGCTAAAACCCAGTGATAAGGTGTATTAAAAACATTTAAAATGAAATATATTAAAAAAATTTAATTACTTATAAAAATTTTACACTATGCTTAAATATAAAAAAGTATCGCATTTAAAAAGGTAAAGGAATATTCGACTAAATGGATTTTGGGTAAGCTAAGAGAATGAATAGAGAGAGCTAGAGTCAAGCATAATTATCAAAGGTCTATTAAAATATCACTTACTTATCCTTGAGAATGAAACGTTGCTCAATGAGGGTAAGCTTGCTTTTAAATAGTATTGTCCAATTTTGATCTACTTTTAGTTGAAATACTATTGCAATTATACTTATGTAAAATAAAGTGCAAAAAAAATGCACAACAAAAAGGCACTATTTCTATTTTAATTATATGCAAATATAGCGATTTTTATAGTTGATATTTTTGCATTCACCATAAATCTGTCTGACTTTTTAATGTTTATTGTATGCTCAAATCTTGTTACCTTTCAAAAACATAAGAGCTGGTCACCACTGCTTGATATACTATGAAAACATAAGAAAAATGGACAGGGAGATGATTGCCATGTAACTTGTGTAAGTTAACGACATCAAAAGAAGGCAAATAATAAATATTAATTTGTTAGCTTTTGATAAAGTATTGGGTAGTTATTCCGATAATTAAAGGTGATGTAATAATAGTACAAAGTACATTTAATTTATAATTAACTAGAGCCGTAGTGTTATTTTATTTACTCTAAAAATGGATAATTGAGTATAGAGTCATTTTCAAAGAATATATTTAAATATAATTTTAATCAACTTAACCAGAAAGTATCATAATGACAAGTATTTATAAAAAATAATGGTCTAACATATAATTTCAACTAAATTTATTATCCAAATAAACTACAAGTATCAAGCAGATAGATATTTAACAAAATCTTATTATCTCATTTACATGTGCTACATCCTTTATCTATTATCCAGGCTATAATATAAATTATATATTATATAGAATATATTATAAAAAATATAAAAAATTATATATAAGTATAATAGGCATAATATCTACTCAAATTAGTAATACATCATCTACCTACAATACCAACATAACGCAGCTCAACACAAATATATAAAATAAAATATATTATATAATAAAAAATAAAATATATATATATAATATTAATATAAATATAAAAATAAAAGTAATAATAATAATAATAATAATAATAAAACTAAATAAACCTATAACGAAAAATAATTATACCTCCCGAATATCCTAATTTCGTATATATTAATATTATAATATATATATTATATATTAATATATATATATATATATTATCATTAAGGGTAAATTTTTGATTATAGTATACATGAAAATAACGTAATAATTGTGAAGTGCACAATTATTATTTTCATATTATTTAGAAAGTTTAATTTTATATAAATAAATGTATTATAATAATATTT
>JABUQX010139066.1:22500-24802 GCA_015478945.1 Trachelipus rathkii | reverse complement strand
GTCGCACTCGAATCGACTCAGGTGTTCAACCGTTTCGCATTTATCGTGAAACTCCGGGTATTACTGGGAAGGAACAGGGGGGATTGGAGAAGGAATTGGTTGACATGGGTTGGGTTGCAGGGGATTGGGGTAGAAGGGGGTTGCACCATCTCCAGATGTCGTGGAAATGGGGAGGATGGGAGTTTTATCGATGCAAATGTTGGATTGGGGTGGTTTTAGGTACAACCTGATAATTCTAAGGGCTGCGTTTTGGGAGATTTGTAGTTTGTTTGTGTTTGATTTTTGAAATTGAGAACCATACTGGGGGAATAATTTAAGTTAGTTCTAAGGAGTTGCTTATAGATAGTAGTTAGTGTGTGTTTGCTGTCGCTGAAATTGTGTTGGGAAAGGGTTCGGAGGGTGTTTAGTTTTCGTTGAGTTGTGGAAGTGATTTGGTCAATATGGGGGAAAACGTCATGTGGGTGTCGTATGTAAGTCCTAGTATTTTTGGGGGTTTTTGTTTAGGGGGAGGGGGTTATTGTTCAGAGTAATTAAGGGATGGAGGGAGGATTGATGGATGTCGGTCGGTGGTTAATAAGGTGATGAAGGGGACTTGGGGATGCTGTCAATTCTGGTAGGTGATTCAACAGCTTTCAAAGGAAGTGTAGGGTGATGCTTAGTATGTTTATTGTGGCTGTGTTTACATCTGGATGTTGGGGAAATGGGAGGCTAATTTCAGGTATTCTGCCACTGCGTGATTAGTTTGGTGGGTGGTGGATTGGGGTGGGTAGGTCTGCAGTGAAAAAGGTTGAATAAAAATGGAGAGAGAATGAGCTCCTAAGGGACGCCGTTTTTGTAATTTGATAGGGAATTGGGAGAGATTCGAACATATAATACTTTTTGCAAAAACGGTTGGTGATGAGAATTGAAGAAGCCAGAGCTTTTTGTCGTTTTTCTACAAAGGAATGGAGGATTTTTGAATTAGGAGGTGAGTGGGGACGGTGTCAAATGCTTTGTCTATGTCTATTCTGTGAGTGATCATGGGAAGGTGATTTGTTGAAGCCGTTAATGATGTGTGTTGTGTGAGGAGAGAGTGAGGGCTGTGGTTGTGAAGTGGTTGCTTTAAATCCGTGTTGGAAGTCTGGGAGAATAGATTGGGAAATTTTATTTAATATTTAATTTTTACAGCAGTTTACTGATGGAACAAAGCAAAGAAATTGGGCGATAGGAGGAAGGAGAGTTGAGGATGCTTTTTGGGTTGAGTTTAGGGATTATGTATGCTTATTTCCAGATTGGGGGGGGAATGTAGTTGAGTTGCCAGAATTTATTGAAGATGTCTGTAATTAGGGAGGATTGCATTATCTCCCAGGTGTTTTAAGTGCAAGTTAGATATGAGTCTAGGCCTGTTAGCTTTGTTGATTTTGAGGTTTGTGATTTCTGTTATCATGGTGTGTAGATGATGTGGGGTTACAGTCTAGTTTGGAGTTTCATGGTTGTTTTTGTTTTCCCTGGCCATCTGCGTGGCTGTTGGTTTGCAGAATCTTAGCGTGTGTTTGCTTGAACTGTCCCTGATTGTTGTTTAGGGAGGAGAGGGAAGTTGTTAGGTAGAGATAGAGTTCGTGTGATGATAATTAGGGGGGTTGTTTCGTGAATTGTTTAACTTTTTGATAACACCAAGTTTTCTTGCTATCTCCTTGCACGTGAGGATGAGATGTTTTGTTGGAGGTATTCAGAGAATTTTTTTGTAGTGTTGGTGGTTATGAGGTTAGTGATTTGGTTGTTTAGATTTGTTATTTGGTTAGAGATGCGGGGGGTATAAGGATTGAGTTTTAGAGAGTTTCTTTGTTTAATGAGTTGGCTGATGTTCGGGTTTAGTTTGGGATTGTATGATTTTCTGTGTCCCTTGGGTATGTGAAGGTTTGCAGATTTGATAATTGTTTTGTTTAAGTGAGTGATGGAGGAGAGAAGGGATGTTATGTCGTGGATTTGTGTTGGGTTAATGTGAGTTTCAATATAATTAGTATATTCGGGCCAGTTTGCTTTTTTATAGTTAGTGTATGTAATGGTTTTTTTTGTGGGGGGTTGATGGGGGGAGTTTAGGGAAATAAGAATAGGAAGGTGGTCCGATTGTAGGTCAATAATGAAATTGTCCCAGCGTAAGTAATTTGAAGAAGGGAACAAAATGCTGACGTCTGGGGAAGTTGGAGGTGGTTGGCTTGGGAGGATTCAGGTTCAGGAAGAGTGTTTTAGATGGAATGTTTGGGGTTGATTCTTTAGGATGTGATTGCCTCGGGTTCAGAGGGTGGTCTTTGTACCAGGCAGT
>JABUQX010139065.1:0-5000 GCA_015478945.1 Trachelipus rathkii | reverse complement strand
GTCTTTTAGTTTTCACTACAGTACTTTAAACTGCTTAATGTACACTCATATTGTTTTACTGCATTCTCAATCACATATTATTATTAACAACATACCTTAAGCAGTAAATCAGTAAATTCAATTAAGAGGTGGTATAACCTAACACCATAAAGGGATTATCATGCTTTGTTTTACGGTTTTACTGCTTTGAACCTCATGTTCTTGACTGCTTTTTAAAAACTCATGATTTCTTTTACTGCTTATAACTCACACTCTATGTATTAACATTACATAACCTTAAAGCATAAATCAGTATAATCAATAAGATGGTGTTACCTAACGAGCCTAAGGAAATCGCAATTAGTATAGCTTTTTGCTTTTATGTTTTACTGCTTTTAACTCCATGTTTGGTACTGCCTTTAAACTCATACTCATTTAGTAATCATTATGTTTTCCCTTTCTATATTTCTTTATTGTTAATACTTTTTATTTATATTATTTTATTATTTATTACTTTTATTATTTTCATTTTATTTAAAAACATTGTGTAATGAAAAAAAAACACACACGCAGGTGTCTGATATATAAACATTTATTTTAATAAAAATTGTACGAAATTTTATTAAAAACCTTTTTATAAATACGAGTTTGGGGTAGTAAAATCGCATTTTTTTCATTTTAAGCATTCGAGTAATAATAGAAAATATAAAATCATTGACATACATTTTAGCATCAAATATATTTACAAGTTTATTAAAACATATGTTATTTAAAAAGCACATAATGAAATAAATACAATAGACTCCACAATAATTTAGAATATAAAGGTTGAACAGGGTAAGACATAGTTTACACAGCTTACATTATATATTTTAAAAATAAAGGGTGGATTATAATGATTATTTAAATAAATTTTAAGTTCAAAAGAATCAAATATGTGAACAGCATCGTTTTTTTGCTCTATTAAACGGTAAATCCAATGTTCCTGTTTGAGGTGATGTAACGAGGCCAATTATTGAATATGAAGCAGGTATCCTTCTCCAACTTACAGAGTTTATTTCGTTAATTAGCGAACACACCTAAAAAGCGATGTTCATTTTTAAACACCGATTTTATTTCCTCTTATTCATCTTTAATAATTCAAAAGGACGTTGCGTACTCTGTCAATTCCAATGAGTTGGATGCTCAAGGTAGACCACTACAGTGATGGGTGATTTTAGACTCGAACCAAAAGAGAGACTTAGTCCTAAGGTTGCCCTTTCTCAAAATGTTTAAATGATAGCTTCTTACAAGCGATGAAGGTGCGACTAGCAGTAAGAAATCACTACGCATCTATAAATTCAACTACATTCTTGCGGGCGTCATTCTTCAAAGACTTTAAGCCTGATTCGCGTATCATCTACATGATGAACAGTAATGTCTATTAAGGTCTAGTAAAAAGGCCGCGTACGCCACCCGAAATAGGGTCTCCGTTCACTAATAAACATGTGTCATTAACTCAGTCTGTGAGCAGGCCATTCAACATGTAAAACTTCGATTACCCCTTAAGTCTCGAAAGGTGTAATTTTAGGGTGACTTTTATAATTCCCGGAGTAAGGCCTCTCTGTATCCGACAACTTCCTAATTATTACTTTGCTGTTATTCACAAAGTTAAGAATATTGAAGAATATTGACACTGGATAATCCTTGAGTGAAATTTAAATAGGTGGTTCAACTCTCTTAATAGTTGTAGGTAACGTTGCTCTTAGTATTCAAAGGCGAATTATTCAATTTGCCTAATGTCGTTGTGGTTATAATTTCACTTTTCTAACATAGAGATAAGCTTCCAGCAGTTTGAAAACAGTTTCTGGACATACAGCTGTAGCAGTAGCTTACTTTTTATTTAAGAGCAAATTTTAGGATTTGATCGTGATAAAATGATTCGTATCTACAGATGGTAAAATGAGTCTATTGGGATTAAATATCGCCATTTAACGACCGTAAAATTCATGAGAGTATTATTTATTGATTTAGCTGCAGGAACAATTTATCTATATGTGCACGGCTTGCATCTGGAAACTGTTGAAACACCGACCATGATTGGAGACTCGATCTGTTTTTGCCGTATCGTACTGAATAATATTAATAAATGTTCAACCTTCATATAGCTTCTAAAGGATAAATTCGCCGCTTGCACTGGCCCTCAGTGGAAGTTCCCTTGTCTTAAGATAGACTTCCACAATCTCGGTGAAACCATTGATTAACAGGAAAATTTGAGTCTCTGTTATATTACTATATTCCATCATCCCGAGGCAAAGATCTGTACCATCAGTTTTTGTCAATTTAATTCTCATATAAAAAACACATCAGATTTCATAAAAAGTACTGATCCGAAGTACCTGGAATATTGAACTCTAGAGAACATTCTGTAATTGTAAGTTGAATGCAGAGGATTTAATATCTGATAAAGTTGTGATTTCGTTAACACGCTACATTCTGTTGTATGTGGCTCCTTGGAGAAGAATCCAATTCACTCTTACAACAATTAAGACTAGAAGGATGAAGGAAATTGCATCTTGCATGTGCGAGCTCTGGTCGTATAATGAACATTTTTCATGAAAAACCTTAACCAATATACACAGCGTCGTATATAAAAGTTATCAGTTAGTAAATAAATAGCAAATACATCAATACATTTTTTCTTTAGAGTTTTTTCCGCTTAGTCTTTTCTTCGACATCTTCGACCCCTTCGCCTTGACCTAACATTTTACGTCTTATTTCACGCTTAACATCATCCAACATCTCATCTGAAACATCGGCAATACGTCTTTTTAATGCTGGCACGAGGCATTATTTTACCATGTATCGACGGACTTGAAGTAGTATGCAGTCTGGTCGGATAGGTTTTTTACCTATATATTCCCACCTCTCCTGAGTAGAGGCCTTTCACTTCTCCATAGCTTGCGAAAAATCCACCAAGCATACCCCCTCTGCATTTTTTACCCTCTGAATACCTTTCTTCGTCCATTATTTCACGATGGACTTTATTATCACAACCTTTAACCTATGAGAGTATGTTAATGAATGGAAAAATATAGTTTAATCCGAGTTATATATATTCCATTATGCTGTGAATACTGCATCTGTCTTCTAATATGAACTTATTGCTATAACATTATGCTCCGTCTTCATAACAGGGGAAGGATTTCCTACTCTACAATCTTTATATATGCACGCGCTGACTAGAGTCAAAAATTTATCTTTATTCAGAGGCAAGATACATGAGACATTAAGGAATGTTATAACTTTACTGCTTTGGGAAAATATACTACTCTTAATAAAGGAGCTTTAGTATTACCTAATATTGATGATCAACTATATTTGTATATACATAAGCCAACCAGGGTGCTGGCATCTCGGAGACGGCGAATTGTACATGAGTAATAATAGCCAGACTCGGCTGCTTCATCCTTTTTGTTCATGTGCAGTCATTGCGGTTGTATTTCTCCCACAGATAGTATAAATCTCTCAAACCATGTAGGGACTTCATGAAGTATATTCCAGCTACTACCGTTTGACGTATTGCTATATGTTTGCCAGACTGCCACTGGTGACGTTCGAGGAAAAAACCGTATACGGTCTTCAGGTTACACTTACTTTTGATCTTAAAGATATTATTACTTTATCTTCATCGGTACGCAATTCCAGTTTTGTATACCAAATCCTTACACATAATACTCATATCAAAGAGTTTTAAATGACTGAAAATAGCAGGCACCGATTTAAAATAAGCTCGACGCAGAGCAAATTCTTCAAAGAAGTATTCTCTTGTAGCAAATGTTGTCGTATTCACCTTTTTCGCAATTGTAGTCCCTTTCAGATACCGAGTATCTTCCACTTGTAATATAGTTTCAACACTTTACAGCTTCTGATACACACCACCAGAATAGATTGTGAGGTTAAATTCTATGTCCGTATTTAATATCATTTCACATAATCCTACTTCGAATACCTCCCTTTCAAGTTGTATAGGATTCATTAGCACAGTTGTAAAATCAGCTAGTGTATTATCAGGATGTAAATCCAAAAAGGCTGAAGACGGGAGAGTAATAAAAAGGTGGTCTACACTCTCCATGATTATAATGTCAACTGATTAATGGATTCTTATTAACTTTATAATTGTTTTATATAAGTATTAAACTTAGCAGGATACCCCCTCCATTTCACAAGTAGCTGCTTATTTTTTCCTTTACCTCTCGTAGCTAATATTTTTTCAATTTAACTCATGAGTTACCAAGGGTTGACCTTACTTTTGTATTTTTGTTTAATAGACCGTCCTTTTCATTTTCACCAATTCTAAATCCTCAGATATATAACTTTAACTATCACGGTCGGAAATGCTCGCCGGATATTTGAACTTTAAAACCTCCGTAGTCCATCCAGCTTTTCATATCCTTATTCTGAATCTTGCTGTCTGATCGAGGATAGACTTACATAGTCATCACCTTTATTTTCCTGAATTATCTTTTATTTTGTTTTCTTTTTCAACAGATGTGTTCTACAGCCTCTAGTTTTGACATTTCTAAAGGAGTTGTCTTTTATAGTTTTATGGTAAGATCTGTTATAAGAAAAAGCTAGAGGTCTCAGTATTATCAATATATTTAAAGTTATTCATTTTAGTAAACTACCTATGCATGCGTTCTTTAATAGTACGCTGTACTCTTTCAACTAATACCCGCTTTGTTTACGGAAAATGAATTGTAATAGCTTATACCATACTCCCAAAGCAGTTCCTGAAACTCCTCGACCCTTGAATTCCATTCCTGAATCGCGTCCAGAATGATTTAGGTGTTTTCCTCTCCTCTTTAATTTCAAGTACTGCAGCGGCAACTGTGGCTGATCTTTTATCTTTTAAAGGTTTTAACCAAAAGTATCTAGAGTATACGTCAATAGTAAAAAGTATGTATAGAAATCCTCATTTTAAGAACTATATTTAATCATTTTCCGATAAATCTAATTTGCCCAAACACTATCGAGCGGCG
>JABUQX010139064.1:12500-17500 GCA_015478945.1 Trachelipus rathkii | reverse complement strand
CTCTCTCTCTCTCTCTCTCTCTCTCTCTCTCATATATATATATATATATATATATATATATATATATATATAGTATATATATATATATATATATATATATATATATATATATATATATATATATATATATATATATATATATATATATATATATATATATATATATAAACATACACATACATTACTGGTTATTTGTAGGTTGATTCTTCTTGTTATTACTAATTAGGTTAGCTAGTGGCATACACGGGGGGGTGGTGGGGGTGGGGCTGAAGAACTGCCATGTCCCTCGAAATTTTGGAGAAAATCAAAATTTCAAAATAAAAAGGAAGGAAAACAAAATAAAAGTAAAATCGGTACACTGGAAAAATCCAGTTTCCCCAAAGTGCGTGCTATTGTTGTGCTGATTATTATTATTATTATTATTATTATTATTATTATTATTATTATTATTATTATTATTATTATTATTATTATTATTATTATTATTATTATTATTATTATTATTATTATTATTAATATTATCATTATTATTATTATTATTATATAAATATATATATATATATATATACATACATATATATATATATATATATATATATATATATATATATATATATAGTATATATATATATTATATATATATATATATATATATATATATATATATATATATATATATATATATATATTATAGTATATATATATATATATATATATTTAATTTAATTTATATAATTAATATCATTGGATTTATATATATATAGTATATATATATATATAGTTACATATATATATATATATATATATATGCTGGCTGTTGTTGTATTAAGTTAAGCAGGTTGGCTGGTTATATGGCTGGTGCAGCGGGAAAGCAGCGATACGTTGCTGGCTGGCTATTGCTGCTATATTATATATATATATTTATATATATATATATATATATATATATATATACATGTATGGTTATATATATATATATATATATTATATATGTATATGTATATATATATATATATATATATATATATATATATATATATATATTGAAATCACTTAATATCCAAAGAGGGGGGTTTAATTAATAGGTACTTTCAACGTAGTGCTTTATTAGACAATAGTGATACGGATAATGGACAGATATGGATTTGAGTAATTAAGTAAATGAGGTAAATCTATGCACATAATGTCGTTAGAAATTATGATAACACCACATAAAACTAACAAATAAAATTGGCAAGAATTCCTAATCTAAATGACCTGTTAATAGGAGGTCGAGAATGATACCGCCTCATTGCGTGAGGGCTGTCAAAAGACTGATCAGGAGTTAACCTGGCGGTGTCCCATCTTGGGCACTTTCCCGCCAATGCTAACTCTTTATGTTGGCGCTCTCTTTCTTTTGGTAAGAAAGAAGCGCGAAAGATTTGAATTTTAAATAACATATACGGTATACAAGTATGTAGGTTTCACCAGGGATTTGAAAGAGGTAAGCATGAGACCGGCAAATTAGCCTCTTACACTGCATACCTGCTAATGACAATGCATGCTTTGTCTTACAAAGATTTCCTAGTAATTTTCGGCTTAGAACTGGTAGATCCCGGCTGGAAAAAGGATTGTCGGACTCAGTAAATCAAGGTGACGCCTTGATTTCTGTTTTCACCGACATCCTTTCTCACACCCAACCTTTCTGATCAATAATTTTACAGAATGGAGGAAAGAGGTAGGAAAGAATGGAACACTAAATAGAAAGAGAAAGAAAATATCATAAAAATAAGATCTCGTAAAGCGACCATTTCAATTACATTGTAATTTTCGTCGGGATACCTGTTTCTTCTATATTTTTGTTTCAATTTTCCAACTTTTTTTTTCTTGTCGTTCAAATCGGTTCTCGTTTTGCGTTTACTTTTCAGCGTAACACTCTCAGAGGCGAGATTAATGTTTCCATTATTCATTTAACTGCAAATTTTAAGGAACCTTTCCGGTGAGCTTTGCATTAACCTTTGATTTACCTTTAAATGCATTCAAGATTCAGTAATTCACATCTGCAAGTCTTCCTTTGAATTGTAATCATCAAATTGATATTCCTATCCTTTTTCTTCTCCTATGTATCATTATCTGTTCTATTTTGGAGGTTGTTTGGGAGCTTTGCTCTGATTGGTCAGTTGGCTGATGGGTGGACCAATCATAGGGTCCGTATGAGAACTGTGGTTGTTTTTGTTGTTGCTCAACAGATGGCGCTTACAGGGTGTCGGGCAAGGAGAGATTTCGGTTTCTCCAGTCGAGGATCGTTTGGAAGCTTTGCTCTGATTGGTCAGTTCGTTGGTGGGAGGACCACTCACAGTGTTCGTAAGAGAAAGCGTAATTGTCAGTTTGTTTTTAAAGGAACGATCGTCCTTTTAAATAGCGAGAGTGTTGCCTTTTGATGGTCAATTATTTTCTTTTCTTCGTAGATGCTTACACTCTTAATATTTTTCTTGATTATTTTAATATTAAAAGAAAGATTGTTGTCTACAAGAGTAAGAAGTTTGAAAAAAAGAAAAAAAAAGGAGTCTTAATATTATCATGCGGCATAATCTGAATTATACATTTATAAATTTTACGAGGCCTTTCGCCATACAATTTCAGGATTTGCATTTCTACCCTACGCTAAGGCGCGTCGCTAGCTTTTATAGGAACATTTACATAGTTATAGCAAGTCTCGTTAGAGCTCTGTTGCTTTGACAATTGTTTATTTTAATGAATTTTTAATCATCTTTGATAGAAAACAAATATATAATTTTTCTCTAAAATAGGGATATCTTTTTATATGTAATTGATTTACGAAATAATATTAAAAATGCTTATTTTCCTCCACATGAAGGCAATATATTTTTAGAAATATTAGTACCCCATTTTTATTTCGTTTTCTATTCGTCCGGAGTCTTTTGTACCATTATGGTCCCTTGCTCCACACTTTTAAATTTTGAAAAGGCAATAAAATAGAATACATAATTTCATTCAAACAGACTGCTCATCGGAGAAAAATTTTTAATTCTTAATAAGATCGTAATTATTCAATAATATAATAGTTATTTTTGATGGTAATTTATTATTTTATTTTTAATGAATTTTTAAGACTCTCAGGATGGATAGAGATTTATTGACAAGCTGACAAGATATCAAAGAAAAAAGGGAGATTCAAATTTTAGGAAACAATGGTCTCTCAGTCCTTCCAATTCCGGACTTTGGAATTTCTGTTTAACCCTGTCTCCACCGTTCTCTTCCACTTTGTTCGAAAATATCCTGTTTGCTTCGTATATCATAACGTAAGAAATATCGGCTTAAAATCCCATCACAAAACCGACTCTTCCAACCTATGACTCGTCAGCCTTTTGTTGGTCGGTAGGTCTGCATGGGAGTTTCCCACCGACATTCTTCCGTCATGATATATATAAATAAAAAAATATTTTTATATTTTTTTTTCTTTTTAAACTTTCTTTGATATTATTGTTAGCAACACGTGTTTAAATTAATTGAATTATGAACTAAATTGAAGTAATTTTCATTTTAAATTTATTGTTTATTTATTTTGATCTTTACTAAATAATATGTTGGGCTGTCTGCCTATTTATTTTAGATAGCGATTGATGGCAACTCGACTGTTGGAGTCATTTAGCTGTTTGAAATTTTTGGCTATAAGAAAATCTTATCAGGAATATCCTATAATAATTTTCACATATAAATAAATGTATAATTTTCATGCAACACGAGATATAAATATACAATAAAGCACCTTACCAATTTTTGGAAACCTGTAATTTACATTTTTGCCGTTTTTGGCTTTATATTTTGATATAACATTTGTATGACTCGTAATGTTTTTAACTTGATCATTTTTATCTGAATTTTAGTTGTTATTTTTAAACCAAGATGGCGCATGCTAAAGCCATTTACAATAGATTTACGGGTGTCTTTTCATAGTATCACAACTTATTCCTACATAGGAATCACAATTTTCACTTAATGGTCAATTCTCGACTTTTGCATATTTGTCACTATTGTTTATTTTTAGTATTTTTATTTTTATCTTTATTTTAATTATTATTATTATTATTATTATTATTTTTTTTTTTTTTTTTTTTTTTTTATTATTATTATTAGTAGTAGTAGTAGTTTTAGCAGTAGTAATAATTTTCTTAGTTACTATTTTTGATTTCTAATTTGAAGTGTTTTTAATTACATTTATTGATAGATCTTTTCTTTAAGTAAATTTTCCACTACTTAGATGGGGGAAAAGGGGTTTTGGAGATGCTTGGGGGAGCAGCTCGCTTTGTTTTTCTTTTTACAGCGGGACCTAAATTTTTCAGGATGGTGGCAAGGAGGTGGTATTGCCATATGCTGTTCTTCGTTTTTCTTTTTATTTTCTAAATTTCGATTTCGTACACAGCGTTGGCCATGTGAGCGAGGGTGTGTATATTTACACATGATGAGATTTTGTGGAGATGTTCATATACCGTTGGAGGCAGACTTTTTAGAAAAAATTCTTTCACCAAAGTAGGTTCTCTATTGAGGAGATTTTGCGCGTTTACTTCACCGATGGTCTCCCTCAAACGAGAAAGGAATTGACTCGGGAGTTCGTTGGCAAGCAGTTTTATTTGGGTGACGTCACTTGTATTTTGTTCTTTTGATATTGAGTGAGTTCTTTTAATTGTTTTCACCAATTCTTTATAGGTGTTATTTGTGATTGGGATTTTGATAGTGGCTAATAACTGAATGGGGAGCTTTGGCGCTATTAATCTTAATTTTTCTTTGTCACTTTTTATTTCATAAAGCTTAAAAAGATTGTTTACCGCTATCAGCCAAATTGAAATGTCATTTTCGGTGAAGTCTGGGAGTTTGATGGGACACACAAATTTTCTTTTCGTTGGTTGGGTTGCTATGCGTGTCCTTTCGTTTGGAGGTTGGTCGCTTTCGGCGGGAAGATCAGATGGTCTCCCGTTTTCTCCAAGAAGTTGAGGAGTTGG
>JABUQX010139064.1:0-7500 GCA_015478945.1 Trachelipus rathkii | reverse complement strand
ATATATAATTATATATATTAATAATATTATATATATTATATATATACTTATATATATTATATATTATTATTTTAATTATTATGTAAAATTATTATACAATTATTAAAATTATTAATATATTAATAATCAAAAAAAGATATTATTATTATTATGTATTATATTATTATTATATATTGTTTTATTATTATTATTATATTCATATATTATATATTATATTATATATATATATATAACTATAATATATATATATATATATTATATATATAATTATGATATATAGTATATATATATATATATATATTATATATACTATATATATATCATGGCCTAGGTCTTATCGTATCGAGGTAAAATTTGTGGTGGCACCAGGTGGGTGGACTTATCTCTCTCAGTAGACGAATCACCGTTTCCCGTGCGGTCCCCTGTAAGGGACGCTGCCCCCCCCTGAAAATCGAAATATATTATCTCCGTGTAAGAATGCTTGAAATTTGGGAGAGAGGATCGGAGTCGGAGTTTCTAGAAAGATTTTTGTATCGTATTCAGAGAAGGTTGCATCGGCAACGGTGCTGGCTTCCGCGTTGCGGTGCTGGGTTAATGTAAATATTTTGTTATAATAACACAATTTTGGTATCTTTATATATGTTCATCGAAACCCATATACCTTCTAATATGATGGTTCAAAGTCGTGAGGAAGGGTCCTCCGTAAGATTGGATGAAATACGTTAAGAGAAGTGGAGAAAGGAGTCGAAGTCTGAGTCAAGAAGGAATAAGTCGGTGAAGGAGTCGGAGTCAAAGGAGTCGGAGAGTCAGTACCGGCACCGGTGCGGAGCCGGTGCGGAGCTGAGTAATAACATCGCATAACAAACAATGTGGTACCTTATATATTTGTTATCTCTCTCTGATTTATTAAATGATCGGTTCAGACATAAATAAGAAAAAAATCTTATTCCAAAACTTAGCAAATTACGTTTTACGTACCCAAAGGCTAAATATCAGTAAATCAGTAAATTCAAATCACCATCCAGCCACCTCCTAGCCATTCGTGATCTATTGATCTATGATTCAAGTCATATTTTTTACTAAAATTGTCATGTTTTACATACCCATAATCAGTAAATCAGTTAAATCAAAACCACCCAACCTACCGCCCATCCAACCATGTCTATTGAGTCTATTGATATATTGATCTATTGATCTATTGAATCTATTGATTCAAGTCATATTTTTCACTAAAATTGTCATGTTTTACGTACCCTAAAACAGTAAAATTCAGTTAAATCAAACTGCACTCCCATCATCTCCTTACCCATCCATGATCCTATTGATCTAGTTGATCTATTGATCTATGATCTATTGATCTATTTGATCCAAGTCTAAATAACATACACAATAACTTTTTACTTTTTGCTTTATTTGCTTTAAAACTTTTGTTTTTACTAAAATTTATTCTTTTTATGGTTATAACTTAAATTCTTTTGCATTTTTTTACACAATCTAAAGCAGTAAATCAGTAAATCTCTCTAGGTATACAACCACCCTCTCCTCTCCTCATACCCCAACCGACCCTATGATCTATTGATCATTGTTCATGTTAACAATTTTCGAGTGTCATTATGGATAAACATAGCATTAAATTCAGTTCTGTTATACCACTGACCAACGAAAAATGCTAAACTAACAAAGTTTTCAACATTAATTAAGCTAACATAACACACCTGAACTAAGGAATATGGTACATGACCAAATCATCTATATCTAATTTGTATGAATTAACTTAAGCATTAATCAAATCATCATTAACAACAGTAAATTAACTTAACATTACACAAAAAAGTAACCTGTTCACACTTTGTCAGCATATCTCTAACATATCATCAACAAAGTTTTTACATTAACATGGTAATATTATATACAATAAATCATAAATATCATACAATCCAACGAATATATTGCTAACGTAACAATGGTTTTTACATTAACATAGTAATATTTAACAAAAAAATTTATCATAACCTTACCAACTATCATAATACCCAACGAATAATTGCAAACTAACAAGTTTATCCAAATATAACATAAAAATAAGCTCTTTGAATATTATATCATAGTAAAGTGTAATAGTTTACTGATTTTAAAGCAGTAAAATCAGTAAATTCAGTAAATCAAACCACCCTCCTCCCACCATCCCATCTATTGAACTATTGATTCAGGTCACATTTCGAGTATCATTTCGGATTTAACATAGCACAAAATAAATTCTTTATATATAACCATTCGTATATACTCCAAGCCGTAACAATTTTTCCATTAATAAAGCTAATAGCATTACCTTGAACTAAGAACTAATGTTTACAATAACAAACCATAACACACTTTTAACGTACGAATAAACTACTAACATTAACAAAAATTCCATACTTAACAGCAGTAAAGTACTTAACACAGCCTACAAAATGTAACCTATTCACACTTTTTTCAAGCATATCCCTAACATATCAATGTTAATATTTAACAAAATATTTAACAGAAAATGTAGCATAACCTGTTCTAATTATCATACGTTGACAACGAATATAATGCTAACTAACAAATTTTTTGACTTAACTTCGTTAATATTTAAACAAAAATTCCATCATAACCTTACCTAAAAGTATCCAATCCTCAATGAATAATTGCAAAACATAACAAGTTTATCAACATAACATAAAAAAGCCAAGTTTTAATCCAAAATAACAGTTAAAAATAAGGTATTTGAATAAAATTATCATAGTTAAAAAGTGTAAAGTTACTGGATTTTAAAGCAGTAAATTGAGTAAATCAAACCATCCGTCCCCTGATATAAGCCTCCCTTAACCACCCCCCCCCCCCCCTCCCTGACCTCTTGGTCTTTTATTCAGGTCACATTTTCGAGTATCTTTTTCGTATAAACATACACAAAAATAAGTTTTTATATACTAACCATCGTATATACGCCAACGTAACAATGTTTTCCCATTAATAAAGCTAACATAGCATTACCTGAACTAAGAATATAATATGCAATAACAAACCTAACACACCTTACGTACGAATTAACCACTAACATTAACAAAATTCTATACTTAGCAGCAGTAAAGTACCTAACACAGCCTACAAAACGTAACCTATTCACACTTTTTTTTCAGCATATCTCTAACATATCATGTTAATTTTACATTAACAGGTAATATTTAACAAATTTAGCCATAACCCTGTCTAATTATATACCGACAACGAACATATAATGCTAACGAAACCAAGTTTTTTACATTAACTTCGTAATATTTAACAAAAAATCATAATCAATATCATAATCTCCAACGAATAATTGCAAACATAACAAAGTTTTATCCAAACATAACATAAAAATAGCCAAGTTTTATCCAAACATAATATAAAAAATAAGCTCTTTGAATAAAATATTATACTAAAGTGTAAGAGTTCACTGATTTTAAGCAGGGATGGCATTTTTGGGGTGATTTTTGATTTTTTTTTTTTTAAATCAATTTGTGATTTTTTGATTTTTTTGATATTTTTTGATTTTTTGGATTTCTTGAGACACGCGAAATATAATTTGCAAGTTACAAATTATATATTGCGTGACGTTACGAATCTGAAAATAAAGAATAAAATAAAAAAAAATCAAAAAAATCACAAATTGATTTTTTTTAAAAAAATCAAAAAAACAATAAAAATGCCATCCCTGTTTTAAAGCACTAAATCAGTAAATCAGTAAATCAAACCATCCGTCCCTGCAGTCCCATCCCCACCCACCCACCCATTGATCTATTGATCTATTGATTTCAAGTCATATTCGAGTATCATTTTGGATAACATAACCATAACATAAAATCAGTTCTTTATACACTATGACCTACGAATATATGCTAACGCAACAAAAGTTTTATCATCAATAAAGCTAACATTTTCAAACCTGAACTAAGAAATATAAATGTACAACGACAACCTGACATACCTTACTGCTCGGAATACCAGTCAACGATTAACAAAGTTCCCATACCTTAACAATAGTTAAAGTAACTAACAATGCGCATACGAACGAACCTGTTTCACACCTTTTTCCAAACGTATCTGTTTACATATAGTTTTTACCTTAACAAGTAATATTTAACAAACATTTATCATAACCTTACCCAAATCACACAGACCAACGAATAATGCTAACGGGTAACAGAGTTTTTCACATCAAATAAAAGCTAACATATAAAATGAACTAGAATTTAATGAAAGAAGGCCAAACCAACATACCTCCCACGTACTGAATTAATCTGCTAACATCCGGGAAAACTCCACTACTTATCAAAGGTTAAGTAGCTAACAGGATATATAAAACTCAATGTATCTCCACTCTTCCCACATATCAACACCAGTCAAACCAGTATTATCTAACAAAATCCCTTAACAAAGTGACAAATCTATCAAAGATACCAGCATCTTGAACTATGAATTGACACATATTTTCATCAAAGTGCCACTCGTTTCGAAGATAACATCATTTTGAACTATGAATAAACGTAGACATTAGCAAAATTCTCGGGCAAACCTAACACTACTCAGCAAAAACTTAACATAGGTTCACGTTTCTAACACGTCATCGTCAGTTAACACAGTAATATCTTACGAAACTCATCATTTCTCTAACAAATCAGTGTTAATTTCACATTGTCATAGTAATATTTAACATAACGTACCTAACTTACGAATAAACAGTTTTCATTAACAAAGTTCTTTGCTTATCAACGGTAAGTAACTAACATTGTCCACAAAACTTAACCTATAATACCTTTCGAAACATTACGCAATGTCTTCAGTTCGTTAGGCTTACACTGTAGACTTATCATCAGGGACACCATCAACATAATCTTAATCTTTACGATACATAACCGAGCAATTTTCAGCGATGAGCCCCACTAGGGGGAAATCACCCCAGAGAGATGCGTGAAGACCCATCTCAGGGTACCCGGAAGGGGAGTGTAAGCGGTTAATTTTCACTATGTAATAAAGTACCTAAAGCAACACATCTCCTACCGAGAGAAATCCCAAGGGGATGCGCCCCTTGAAAGGGTGTGGGATGTGGGATGTGGTATCACCCCCGAAGGGGGTATAAGTGGTCTTTGGGCCTCAGCCCAAAGGGCTGAGGCCTTACCCCTCCTTCGGAGGGACGGATGGTTTGATTTACTGATTTACTGATTTAGTGCTTTAAAATCAGTAAACTATTACACTTTAGTATGATAATTTTATCAAAGACGCCCTTATGTTTTTTTATTGTTATGCTTTAGGATAAAAACTTGGCCTTTTATTATTGTTATGAATTTGGATAAACTTTTATGTTTGCAATTTTTTCGTTCGGGGATTATCGATATTTAGGTATAGGTTATGATGAAATTTTGTTAAATATTACGATGTATAATGCGCCTAATAAAACTGTTGTTACTTTAGTATATATCTTCAGTTTGTGCGGGTCTGATCATGTAATAGGACAGGGTTATGCTAAATTTTCGTTAAAGTAAATCAATAGTTAATGTAAAATTAATATGTTAGAGATATGCTTGAGAAAGTGTGAATAGGCTACGTTTTGTAGGTATGTTCTTAGGTACTTTACTGCTGTTAAGTATAGATGTTATCTTAGTAATTTATTCGTTACGATAAGGTTTGTTAGGTTTGTTATTGAATACATTTACCCCTGGTTCTTTTAGTTCAGTGGGTAATTGCTATTGAGCTTTATTAATGTGAAAACATTTTGGTTTGTTATATACGATGTAGTATATAAAGAATTATTTTTGTTGTGCTGAGTGTTTTATCCGAAATGGTATAGAAATGTTGACCTGAATCAATAGAATCAATAGATCAAGAGGTCATGGATGGGTGGGTAGGGATGGGAGGAGAGGGGTGGTTGATTTAACTGATTTACTGATTACTGCTTTAAAATCCAGTAAACTATTACACCTTACTATGATATTTTATTAAAAGAACTTATTTTTTATGTTATATTTTGATAAAAACTTTGTTATGTTGCAATTATTTTGTTTTGGAGTTATGATCGTTACGCGTGTAGGGTAATAGATAATTTTGGTTATTTTTAAATTAATACTATCGCTATAATAGATAAAAAAACCATGTTACGTTAGCATATATTCGTTGCTTGTATGATAATTAGACAATGGTTATGATAATTTTTTGTAAATATTCCATGTTATTAAATGGTAACCTGATAATGTTTAGAGATCATGCCTGACAAGTGTGAATAGTTTACGTTTTTGGTAGCTATGTTAGTTACTTTATACTGTTGCTTAAGTTGTGGAACTTTGCTTAATGTATAAACTCAGTACCTTCTATAATGAAACGGGGGTGAGGATTTGTCATTGTTAATTCGTATTACATATAGTTCAGTGAATCATTTATTGTTAGGTTCTTTATATAATGCTAGAAAACATATATAGTTACAGTAAGCATATATTCGTGGTGTAGTGACTATAACTTTGAACTTGTATTATGCTATGTTTATCCATCAATGACACTCAATGATTCCTATAACATGAAACGAATAGTCTTAAAATATATCAATAAGAAATCCATTTACAGATTAGCTGGATAAAGGATGGTAGGAGGAAGGGAAGAGTTGGTGGGTATTGATCTCTCGCCTTTCTGATTTACTGCATTGATGATTGTGTTAACAAACACAATTATTTTAAGTTATAGACAATAAAAGAATGAATTTTTTAGTAAAAACAAAAGTTTAAAGAAAAATAAAAAGACAAAAATAAATAAAAGTTTAATGTGTTATGCTTCTCCAAAAGTATGACTTGAATCAATAGATCAATAGATCAATAGAATGTAATGGGATGGTAGGGATGATGGGACGGGGAGGGCAGAGTTTGACTTTTACTGGATTACTGTTTTTTAGTTTTGTACGTAAAACAATTGGAAAATTTAACTATGAACATTATGACTTGGAATCGAAGTATAGGATCTATAGGAAATTCAATAGATCCATTTGTTGGGATATAGGCGTGTCAGGTTGGGTGGTTTGATTTACTGAGTTACTGATTTTAGGAGTACTTATATAACATGACAATTTTAGTTAGTCTAAATATTGACTTGAACCAATAAGAGTGCGAATAGATTATCTCCTATAGAAGCCGATCAATAGGTTCATCTGGAATGCGACAGTGAGGGTGGACTGGATGGTTGATTGATTTACTGATTTACTGATTTACTGACTTAGGTATTTAAAAACGTAAATTTGTAAGTTATTAACAAAAAAAGAATAAGATTTTTTCCTTTTGATGGTTCTGAAACCATTCATTTTCGAAATCTACAGACCGAATAACATATATAAGGATAACCAACATTGTTGTTATGCGAATTGGGTATATACTCAGCCCCGCACCGGCTCCAGCACCGTTTGCCGGTACTGATCCGACATGCCTATTGACTCCGCCCCTCCCTCACCGCGAATGA
>JABUQX010139063.1:25000-26860 GCA_015478945.1 Trachelipus rathkii | reverse complement strand
CAAATGTACTCATGTTAATTATGGACAGAGAAAATATACTTATTTGCGGAATTCAGTCCACGATTATTGTCGTAACATAGGGAAAACAGCGGTTTGCCCTCAATCACAACCATTTACATCCATTGATGACAAAACATGCTTGCTATCGCTTCTGCTTAACTATACTACTAATTTCTCGTCATGTCCTATAACTATCTTTAAATCTAAAGAACCTTTCACAGTAACATTGGGACATTTTACTATCATATCTTTTGCAGAAAAAATTAGAGCTTCTATATCCTGCGAAAGACCTAACTCAGTACAACATATGAATAATTTTATTTTCAATATTCCTCACGGTTGTACTTTTACCTCTGCTAATTATCAATTTAAAAATCCCATTCATTTAGAGAAGAATATTTCATTAACTTCATTAATTTCTCAATCTGATAAAGTTTTGTTTAATTTTTTAACTCATGTTGCTTTACCAAATATTTCTTCAGCATTGTTCCCAAAATTTCAAGTAATGAAAGAAGTTCAGTGGAATAAAAGACTGGACAGTATTAATAATACCATCCACCCATTAACTCCTTATCTTTCTCAAGTTAAATTAATTCCATATATCGGTGGAGGAACAACTAGTGTCATTTTATTCATTTTCGTCATAGTGATTATTTATTTGACTTGGTCTTATAGAAAAGCATTGTGTAGAAAATGTTTGAAAGAATTAAAGCACGAACCCCAAGATATTCAATTGCATGAGATACCCATTTCAACCCTTCCAATAGAGGTAACCCAAGTTCAAAATTCCCCACAGAATCAAACTAAAATTGAACACCTAGTACCACCTCCCATAAAATTTAGGCAATCATTATTACACAAACCTCCTATGCCACCACCTATTACATATAGACCATCTACTTCACAAGAAGTGGAATTATATGCTAATATCGCTAACATGGACTAATGCCCTTTCTGCATTTATTTTGAATTATATGTTTATAGTATTATTAGAATTAAAAATCCTTATGAATTTTAATTTTCTGAGGCAGAGTCCTTATTGTAAAATTTAGATTTCTCAATAAATAAAATCAATAATTCTTTATTGATTTGAAAATAAAACATATATTTCAAATAACAAACTCTGTTTCGAAATTCACTATCTCAAAACATTGGCTTAAGTTCTCTTGCATCATTTTGCTTACTAATATCGCTTTTTTATTACCTGCATTGACACTTCTTAAGCTTTATGCTCGTAAAAAACAGAGCCAAAAGATTTCAATAAGATCTTTGGGATTCACGATTCCTAATCCGGGAATAAATCCAATTCCTAATCCAAATAAATCTCTTTAGGAATAATCCAAATCTGGATTTAAATCCACATGAATTTAAATCCACCTTCAATTCTATTTAAAAGAGAGATATGAAAAATAATTGGGGAAGAGAGGGAAGACGTTTAGGGAGAAAAAGAGAGTAGAGTTGGGGGACGCAGGGAACCATGGAGAGAACAGCTTTTATAAGGACTGGAACATAAAATCTTGTTCGTTCAGGGCTAGCCTTGTTTAGGAAACAACTAATGAATCTCTAGGTATAATTGTGAAAAATGAAACAATTGGAAGTATTATGAATGTGAGTGTTAGGGACTCCGAAAAATTACATATAAAGTTTCTTTGTTGATGAAGAAATAATAATAATATATATATTTAAATATTTTGAATATATATATATATATATACTATATATATATATATATATATATATATATATATATATATATATATATATATATATATATATATATATATATATATATATATATATATATATATATATATATATATATATATATATATATATATATATATATATATATATATATAT
>JABUQX010139063.1:0-17500 GCA_015478945.1 Trachelipus rathkii | reverse complement strand
GTGAAAGAAGTAGTAAGATATTTCAAATTAAATGCGTAGAAAATCTTTCATGTTAGGCCGAGACTAAAGTAGCCAGAACCCACCACACAAGATTTATTTGTATAGAGAAGAAAAATTTTAAGCCACAGAACATCGAAGTTAGGAATTCAAGATTCTAACGAGACGTGTTACAGGTGATTAATGTATGTTACGAGTAGGCACATTACTTCACCCTTTAGAACGAAATTATGAAATAAGTTATGTTGGGAAACATAATCTGAGTGTTAGAGGATGATATAACTTAAGAACCATCTGGTCTCGACAGGAGCAAAGAGGGAGTTAGTGGAGGTGGTATGCAAGAATTAGAGTTAAGCCGTTGGATGTAGTAAAGTCTATAGAAAACCCGCGCCTGCGCAAAATAACGCACATTCAAACACTGCACACACAAAACCACACAACCAAAGTATATCAACAACAAAGACAAGACAGACAAAAATAAAAAAAAGTTAGAAATTATTCACACACCTAAAAGAAATCCTAAATGTGTAAATACGAATAAAACCAAAATTTATTAGTAGAATAAAGAAATAAAATAGATGAAAATTAAAAAAAGTTTAAACTGACTGCACGAACTCGTTACAGCCCTCAACAGAAATATACGAATAAAAAAATAAAAATTAACAATTATTACAACATCTAATATGCGGTATGTATAAATATATAATATAAGAGATTAACTAAAAACGTAAGTGATTATGACTGAGAACCGTTTAATGAAATAAAAAATAGAACACTAAACTGAAAACGTAAATATTAATTATAAGAAGAGAAATTTACACGCTAGTACTATCTTAAATCTGACGGATTAGAGCAACTGCTAATAACATAGGCTAATCATAAGGAAACTAAAATAAGCGTAAAAATATTCATTAAAATTAAACAGAAATATTCTGATCTTTTAAAAAGATGATAGACTCATAATTCTATCAAATATTAAATCCATAAAAGTTAATTAATCATTAAAAACAGAAAGAGAAGCGTCAAAGTTGTACTTGCTCAAACTACTATAATAACTGTATATCATACACATACACTACTTACACTCATACCATCTGGAGTCTCCAAGTAAGCACAACCCTGAGCTACCACCACAGTCTAAGTAAACACACACACTTGGCCGTACATATTAGTAGAAGCTACACAGAGCGTATCAGTATTGTTAATCGTACTATAATAATATTGCGCGTCATATAGGTCCATTCACTGAGGCGGCTCGGTATATAACGCGAATAATATAAATTCAGTATATAGTAGCTAATATACCGGCGGCTAGTAGTCAACGCGGCGTATAAGTTAGTATATTCGAGTACTAGACCTATTACTACCTATAATAGTCACATCACTACGCGCCGATTACCGTACAAGTATAGCCTATACTCAGTAACACAAATATTATAAATATCTATAATAATACTACTATATAGCTATGAGTATTATATCAGTATAGGTACCTATATATACCACTATATAATAGATTAAATCTTATAACAAGATATAACAATACATACTCATCCTAAATATAACACATAATAGCACAATATATATATATATAGCGTTCCTAGACTATATATACATGTATATGTGTTTGTGTGTAGAATATAGCTCAATAAGTACAACATATATATATATATAATATATAATATAAATATATGGTATATATATAATATATATAAATGATAATATAGCTATATAATATATACTTATATATATATATATATATAATCATACACTATATACTTAATATTAATTTGATAACAGCAGCAGTATGCAGAAAAAGATAGAGAGAAGAAGAAGAGAGACGACGAGAAGAGATTGAGATGACGAGATAAGAGAGAGAGAGAGAGAAGAGAGAGAGAGAGAGAGGAGAGAGACGAAGAGAAGAGCAGATAGATAGTTCGAGAGAGAGGAGAGAGAGAGAGAGAGAGAGAGAGACGAGAGAGAGAGGAGGCCTACATATCTGGTATAAATTCCTTTCTGTTAAAGAAAGAAAAAGAAAGGAAAATAAAAATGATACTTTTAAAAAAGAAATAGAAATAAGAAATGAATACAGAATTGTAAAGAAGTTATTTAAAAATAGATATCGTGTAAAGATAAAAACGAAATGAAGAGTAAAGCTGAATGGTATATAAACATATTTTGTAAACTAGTAAAAGTTTCATTGTCAAACATCTGAAAACAACATATCCATTAATATCAAATATTCAAAAACAACAAATAAATTAAAAAATAAATAAAAGAGAATAATTTTTTAAATAAATTGAAACACAAAGACAACAAATAAAAATTTCAAGATTTTACTCAGGTGAAAAATAAAAAAAAGATTTTTAATTTTTTTTTTTTCTTTTCTTTTTCTTTACAGAAATAGGGAAAGATTTTTCGCTTCAAAGAAAAGACAAAAAAGAAAAAATAAATAAATATGCGTAAAATCTTTTTTAATACTATGCTGATTCTTGACTATATTGACTTAATTATTTTTCAGCGACATTTCAGCTCTTATTTTCGATCTAGAAAGGATTAATAACAGGAATTCAAATATTACTTTAAAAACCTACCAAGTTACCGAAATTACGCGTATATTTTGTCGAGGATTATTTTCAATGTGTTTTTAACACATAAAATAACGCACTATCTTCTTATTTAACCTTTAATTTTTCACTTTTAAAAGACGTATTTGAGCCATTATACACAACGGCATAATATTTCATTTTGAGCCATTCTAAATGTGTGCTCGCAGAGGTGTATGTTGTGGATGCTGATGTTCTGATGTAAGTGCTTGTGTGTGTGTGGTGTGTGTGCCCCAAGTTATAAAGGTTTGTGAGTTGCATGCTCGTAAAGTAGCGTGTGTAGCACGTTGCATGTGATTAGAAAGTGTGTGTGTTGAGGTGTGTTATAGCTCTCTATAAACCTAAGAAAAGTTTTTGACAAGCGTGTATACGATGGAAATGTGTTAGTATTTGGCATGTTCAGTATATAGTGTCTAATAAGGACTCATAAATACCAATAGAAGACCATATAGGTGTACGACCGTCATTGGCATGTTCAAACATAAGTACATGAGTTTTTGCTTCGGAGGGGGCGTAGAAGTCCCTACTAGAGATTCAGCCAGTTAAGGCCTCTTATAATTATTTTATTGACTAACATTCTGTGATGCCATGACCCCCCTTGCTCGTATGTGCACGCTCGTGATGCCGAGTTGAGGAGGGTGATGAAATATAAATAACTGACGACACTCCGAGAGGCTTATAATAGCAGGAAAACAATATGACTGACCAGAAAGCCCCATATTTCGGGTGTTTCTGAATAACTATTATGACAATGATAGTTTAAACCAGTTTTGTAGATTATCTGCAATTAAAGAAGTAATAGAAAAAAAGTGTCAGCTCTGAGAAGAGAAAAACATGTATATGTTATTTATAATAGATGTCTTTTATTTTAGAAGTAGTATACTATTAAGATAGGAGTTCTGCCATTGTTACTGAAAACTTAAGATGTTGTATAATCACATAGTGATTATATATATTATAACTTTAAACACTATCTGGTTATCATTATAGAACTAAACTTTTACATTAAGTAACAAGCCAGAGTAAATGCATGTTTATGGTTGAATTTCCTCTGACAAGAACGAGACGAATGAATGATGCAAACTTTACTGCCATAAACAAGGTATGTGAATATGAACTCAGCTAAATTAGAATTAGCAAATAATTATAATAAAGAAACTCCTTAAACGTACAAGGTAGAGTTGTTAATAAACTCCAAGCACTGTAAACAGCCAGAGCGAGGCAAAGGATTATATATTACATTTATGCAAAAAGTAAACTGTATATATTTAATTAACAATAACAAAGTAAAGTGATAATGTAAAGTTAAAATTTATATCTATATCACATAACAGAGCGTAGATTAAAAGGAAATTTATATATCGCGTTTAACTCTAATATATATTATATATCTCTGTAGTTGTCACAAGGTTATTGAATATAAAGTCCACTTACTCTAACACCAACAAAGTAAATGAATAATATAAGCTCCACTATTACAATAACTAGGCTATTGGATATAAATTCCATTGTAACACTAACAAGGCAAGTAAATGAACATAAATTTCACAGCATTACACTTACCTAATAGAAATAAATATAAAATTATACTGCAACACTTTGGTAAATTGAATATCAACTCACTGTTACACTAACAAGATAAATGAATATAAACTCTATTGTTGCATTAATAAAGTAGATGAATTTAAACTTCATTGTAAAATTAACAGTGTAAATAAACAAAAAAACTCTACTTAACTCACAAGGTTATTGAATATAAAGTCCACTTACTCTAACACCAATAAAGTAAATGAATAATATAAGCTCCACTATATACAATAACTAGGCTATTGATTATATAAATATATCCATATGTAACACGAACAAGGCACAGCAATATAATAAATGTAAATAAATATAAACTTCTCTGTAACTTTACAAGAAAAAATAATAATAAATATAACCCACTGTAACACTACAAGATAAATGAATATAAATCCCACTGTAATACTATATAGCATTGTAAATATATATGTTATTATGTAAAACTAACAAGGTAAATGAATATAAACTCTACTGTAACTTGTACAAGAAAAATGAATATAAATATTAATTTAACACCATCGAATCTTCATGTTCAGATTTGAGGGAAAATATTGTAAATTATTATAAATTATAATCTAAACCTAACAAAGTAAATGAATATAAACACCACTGTAACATATCCAAGAAAAATGAATATAAATATTAATTTAACACTATCGAATTAGAGAAAAATAATCATGTTCAGATTTGAGGGAAAATATTTTCCATAATTCTCTATTTTCTTTATCATTGGTAATAATACACTTCTACGATAAACCTAAGGTATATCTCCTTAATGTTCACATAACTATTTTCAAATTCCCTTTAATTCCTTATCAATAATAATAATTAATAATAATAATAATAATAAAAATAATAAATAAATTAAGATATATATATAGAATATATAAATAATAAATATAATATAATATAATAATAATAATTAATAATAATTATTATATATATATATAATGAACTTAGTCCTAATGTACCTTTGCAATCTAAATAAAAATAATTAATGTTAATTATTTAATAATAGAAAAATACTATTTAATAATAAATAAGTAAAAATGAGATACACACTTTATATTACTCATAAGGATTCTATATAAGAATAATAATAATAATTGAAATCCCAATGATAGTAGGTAATTAAATAAAATATATAGTACCCTAATAAAATATAATAAATAATAATAATAATAATAACTAATAATAATAATAATAATAATAATATTATTATAACCTCAAAATAGTGAAGTGTGGATGTATATAGATAATAGGTAAGCTTCAAGGGGATTCAGCGCAACTAGATACTGTTAATGACTAGTATGATAATTTAATTATTCTTGCCGAATTTTTTGTGCACATCCTAGCGCTATTTCGCGCAACCCAATTTTTGGCACCGCCTCGGAGCACAGGGACGCATGAGGACGTTGTAAACGTAGGCCACCCGGTGTGTCTTGGCGTTACCATGTCTCCCCTAGTTTTGCCCCCCTTTGACCCATTTAGGAAGACGTAAACCCCCCTGTTTTTGATGTTATCGACCTTGAATTTTCTACCTTTGATACCAGTATGCAAGGCCGTGAAATTGAGCCACTTGCCACTCAAGAGTTACGTGGGGATTAGTAGGGATTAAGTGCGGACACTGCGATGCAAGGTACCATTACAGCATAAACCTGTCTTGTGTAGGGAGAACTGTTCCATGATCGGGTATGTGTGCCTAACATGAGGTATGTATTACCGTCCTGTAGTTGTGTAGTCTGTGCTCGTACTTATTTACGGAGTCCACTTGAACTCGTGATCACCTAGTGACCTACATCGTACCACACGCTATGTCACCTACACACACACGTACCATCACGATACCATCAATGACTCAACGACGTTCGCACGGGGTCCGATCATAATCGTAAATGTCTTTATGCTCTTAAGCCGTCGCTGGAAAGACCTCAAGACCACCTAATGCTTACACGCCTTTAACCTGTCCGAGGCTTTGGTCATAATTCAATAATATAATCCGTCTTAGGTATCAAGTAGAACTCGAACACCTACCACTTTGGGAAGTACAGGGCATTTAAACCCACAGGCCATGCTAAACCCTGAAAACAGGATCTTTTCATTTAAAGTCTATATAAACATTTCAAAATTACATTAGGACTAAGTCTCATATATTATATATATATAATATATATATATATATATAATATAATAATATATATATATATATATATAAATATATATATAATATATATATATAAATATATATATATATATATAATATATATAATATATCACACACACACACACACACACCACACCTCACACACACACACCCACAACATACACTATGACACTTATTCACACATACACCCACCCATAGACACTTACATCACCCAAACACTTACATCACACACAGATACACACACCACACACCTATAGACACCATACTAACACATACCACCCGCCATATATACACACAATCACCCTCACCAAACCTCGCCATAGATACATAACCTACCCTTAGCTCACACCTACACCTACAACCTACAACCTA
This sequence comes from Trachelipus rathkii, assembly GCA_015478945.1. NCBI lineage: Eukaryota > Metazoa > Arthropoda > Malacostraca > Isopoda > Trachelipodidae > Trachelipus > Trachelipus rathkii. The sequence goes on along the minus strand of JABUQX010139063.1, from coordinate 10,777 downwards.
CACCTACACTTACACACGCGCTATGACACTTATACACACATACACTATGAAACTTATACACCCACCCATAGACACTTACACTCTCTCATAGACACTTACACTCACCCATATACACTTACACTCAACACACACACTCGATATCTTAATGCCTCAGCTTTGATGCCTCAATCTTTGATGCCTCAACTTGATGCCCTTTAACTCTTATGCTCAAAACTTGATGCCTCAACTTGATGCCTTAACTTTGATGCCTCAGCTTTTGATGCCTCAGCTTTATTGGCCACAGCTTTGAAGGCTCAACTTTGATGGCTCAACTTTATTGGCTCAAATGGCTCAGCATTATTGATGACTCAACTTTGATGACACCTAATTGATGGGTTCATCTTTGACGTTTTTCAACTTTGGATGGCACCTTTGTGATGCTCAGCACTATTGATGGTTCAGTACATTTTTGATGGTTCAGTACATTTTGATGGTTCCCAATCACCATAAGGATGGTCTAGGGTTGTTCCTTTTAGTGTTCTATGAGATTCTATGAGTGCCAGTGTTGAAGTGCCATGAGTGCCAATGAGTGCCAAGTGGGGGCCAATGAGTGCCAAGTGAGTGCCACAAGTGCCAACTGAGTGCCACATGTGCCAACTGAGTGCCACATATGCCAACTGAGTGCCACTTTTGTCAAGCCTTTTTAGCCTCCCCTGAGCCTAGAATAGGCCCTAAATTAGGAGTGTCTACCCTAGTTATAAGCGTATGAAAGGAATCGATTGTGATATTACAAGTTTCCTAGATGGCTTCCTAGTATGATTAGCTTTTTCTATTCTTACCTGATCATAGAAAAAAAAAAAAAACAGCCCTAATATTGGTGCCTACCCATATGTTATAAGGTATGAGGATTCGATTGATGTATATTATAGTTGCTAGGATGCTTCCTACTATGAGTTAGCCTTTCTAGCCTACCCTGAACTAGCATCATAAAGCAGAGCTAATATTGATGTTTTCCCTTAGGTCATAAGCGGACCATCAGGGCGCAGCATGCGCCCTCCGCGCAAAGGCAGACGAACAATATTTCCGCGTACCCGCCCGCGCGTGCGCCCGCAGTCGCCAATATTTCGCGTACCGCCGCCGCGCGCCGCAGTCGCAATAATTTCCGGCGTACAGCCGCCTTCGTGCGCCGCAGCGCAATATTACCACGGTGAACGATAAATATGTATATTCCAAGCTAAACTATTCTAAAGGAATTCTTTCTAAATATACTATGAGTCATTCAATTTACTTGCATACTTAAAACATTTTTTATTAAAAACATATACTTTAAGACCTTTAAACTATAACTCATACAGACCTATTATTATTAATTTAACACAATTTCATATTGTTATATCAATGTGAAACTATTCAAAGAATTTCTTTTCCAAATATACTATGAGTCATTCATTTTACTTCAACTTAAATATATTTTTTTTAAAAAACATACACTTACACTTAAAGCATAAAAACACAAATCAATAGCTCAATGCTAGCAACAGAGGATATTAGCTTTGTTTTACCGATTACTGCTTTATGCTTTATGCTTAACATCATATATATTAACATTTATTTTTTCTTTTATATGGATTATTGGAAAAACACATCTCAATTATTACATTTTTAAAAATTTATGTTACGCTGCTAAACTAAGCTGTCTGTAATAAACATTTTTATCTTAATGTTAATGTACGAAATCTTTCCAATAACAAATAATTTTAACCTTAAAGCAGTAAAACACTAAATCAAAACACTATCCTATTAACAAAGGGATTCGTAGGCTTTTTGTTTTACTGCTTTACTGCTTTACTGCTTTACTGCTTTACATCATATAATTATTAATATTATTATGTTATTATTATTTTATGTATTTTTATTATTATTATTTTATTATTATTATATTATTATTATAATATTGGTTAAAGATTATATTATATATTATTGTATTATATTACAATATTTATTACTATTCATAAATTTTATTTTTTTATATTTTATTATTAATTTTATTATTTTATTATATATTATTATTATTATTAGTTATTTATTATTATTTTATATTGTATTTTATATTATTATTATTCATTTTAAATTATATATATTGTATTATTAATTATTATATTATTATTATTATATTATATATTATATTATATATTATTATTATTATTATTATTATATTATTATATTATTATTATTTATTATTACTTTATTATTTTTATTATTATTTTTATTATTATTATATTATTATTATTATTATTATTATATTATTATTATTATTATTATTATTATTATTATTTTTATTATTATTATTATTTTTTATTATTATTATTTTTATTATTATTATTATTTTTATTATTATTATACTTAGTGTCATTTACATCATGCCTATTATTATTTAACACACACACACACACACTTACACACACCCGTACACACACACGCACACACGCACACACACACACGCACACACATGCACTTAAACTTCATATATTTATTAACATTTGAAAGTTTTTTAACTAGTACGGATTTGTTTATTATTATTTTTATTATTATTATTATTATTATTATTATTATTATTATTATTATTATTATTATTATTATTATTATTATTATTATTATTATTATTATTATTAGGTTATATTATTATATTATTATATTATTATATTATTATATTATTATATTATTATTATTATTATTATTATTATTATACCTCCAGTCATTTTACTTCATGGCTATTATTATCATCTATGTACATTGACATTCCAACACGAAAAAAACACACACACACACACACTATGACACTTATACAAACACATACACCCTCCCACAGACACTTACATCCAGCCATAGACACTTACACTCACCCATAGGAACTTACACTTACACTCACACACACACACACACACACACACGCCCCTGTTCATTAAAATATACACTGATTAAACATATCAAATAAGTTCTTTTGGATGAACATAACATATAATTTATTAAAATCATTTTATGTTTTAATTAAACACGTACATTTATATTACTCATTTAATTATAACTAAAATTATTTCAAAGTTTCTTAAAACTTCTATAATAAATCATTATCTTTGAAAAAAGAATTATTAACTTAATACTTTTGTTTATAAAATTTTTATAACTATCAAGTTTTAAGATAACTTTTACTTAAAATTTTATGATATTTTATTAAAAACATATATTACGTACCCTTAAGCAATAATCAGTAAATCAGTAAGGCAAGACCCAAGCAGCCCTCTCACAAGCTATACACGTTTTGCTCTATCGACTTACTGCTTTACATCATCTTTAGCCATGTAATAAGTAAAAAATAACAAAATAAGCTCTTCTCTGTTAACATAACATATTTTATTAAAAATCATTCTAGGGTTTTTATTTAAAATAACAATTATTCACTAACTTTTATTATTCATTCAATGTTAACTAAAAATATTTCAAAGTTTTAAATAATTTGGATTTGCTTATTATATTATTATATTATTATTATTATTATTATATTATTATTATATTATATTATTATTTATATATATTATTATTATTTTAATTATTATATATTATTATTATTATTATTATTATATTATTATTATTATTTTATTATTATTAATATTATTAATTATTATTATTATTAGCATCTATGTACATTGACAAACCAACACGAGAAAACACAACAACGCGCACTCCTTACAGATACCTAAACTGACCTCTTTCCTGTAAAAATGTGTTGAAATAACTACTTTAGGCCTAAATTAGGCCTAAATTTAGCGCTAAATTGTAGACCTAAATTTAGAAACCTTTTTGTACCCGGGGGGATTTAAGGACCTAATACCAGGTTCAAAAGTAATTTCTAGTTATTAGGACAACGAAACTCCCCACCACCGGGGCGAAAAAGAACACCCCATCCCAAACCCCCGCGGCGTCGGGATGGAAATATTCTCTACGTCTGCGACTCTAGCTCGTCATTTTTTGTTGCACCACCCGCGCCGCCCTGTATCATTGTAGGGCCGCGCCCTCCCCCCATTATAATTTTTCCTCCGCCACCTTTTTTGGGTCATGGGGCGTTTTTTGCGCTTGTCCAGCCGCCCCCGACCCCCAATAGCAAAAAAAAAAAGATATATTCCAAACTGAAACATGCTGGATCGGTTAGATCCTTTAAGCAGGTAAGAAGGAAATGCTTTCCTTTCTTGTGAGTGGACGGAGTAGTCCTTATCTCTATATGACCTCGCATGTGATTGGAGAATTATTTTTCGCTTTTTGGTTTTAAGGTATGCAAAAACATGTTTTTTCATATCCTGGGCCTTACCTGTGATTGGATGAAAAATTAACTTAGTTCTTTAAACTTATATTTGAGCAGGTGTGTTTAGACCCAAACTCATTTTAAATCATACTCGTTTTGGCTGTTAAGCGTAGCACAAGTTCTCTGATTTGTAATTAAAAGTGATCTATTTTCACTAAGTGTATATCATGATGTCACCCTTAACAGCATACATCAAATACAATGACATTAGCCAAGTGGGGAAATCAAGATCCAGGGGGTAGAGTTTCATTCTTTATATAAAAGAAAAAACCAATGGATTTGAATTTTTACGTGTTGCTACCATTCACCATATTATAGTACCAAGCGTATTTTCATGAGTACAGATGAATTACTTTGTATATGTAAACACACTGAAGAGAGTGGCTTACAGATGACTTTTAAACCAAACTTCAGCTTTTAAATGGGCCAAAAACAGTTATAGCCAGAGCGAAGAAACCAGCGATAGCAACTTACGTCTAGCATTTTTTCATAACATCAAAACATAATCAGTTTGGAGTTTAGATTCATGGGAGAGAAATTAAATGAAAAGCAGACGTATTTGGAACCTACATCATATGGGAATTCAACAATTTTCAGGCCATAACGGCAAGCTGAATATATGTCAGAGGTCCCGTAAGAGAAGTGTTAATGCAGATGAAGAAAACATATGTGTTATCTAATTACGTAACCGTAATTCATTACATGTTATACCAAGAATACTACGCATTTAAGAAAATCCTGATCGATGATCCTCCGCTCATCATCGATCGCTTCCTAAGTTCTATAGACGTACAGAAATTCATTTATCTACTGTAGAAAACAATGCAAGAAAGTATTTGATGCAGGTGATCCAAAGATTGTAAATATACTATGTATATCTGAGAGGGAAACTTTTTACAAATGTTACGAAGTATTACTGATATACGGAAACTTATACAATCGATAATGATATAAATGATTGTCATATTTGTAAAGATTTAGAGTTTTAATATGAAATAGTCATAAACATCATATGAAAAATGATGTGGCAGGGTTATATAATAATATAATTCTTCACGTTATTTATTGTATCCTTATATATATATATATATATATATATAATATAGATATATATATATATATATATATATATATATATAATATAAATATATAATATATATATATATATTATATATATATATATATATATATATATAAATCATTGTAAGTTAATGAATATTAAATTTCTAATTATATAGTAAAGTTTTATTATCCTTATTTTACTTTCCTAAATAAATATTTACAAGTATGTTATGAGTATATAAATTATAAAAGTTCTATGAAGGTTAACTATACATATAGTTTAAATAAAACGAAGCTTAGGCTTCAGGATATGAAAAAACATTTTACACATACCTGTAAACCAAAAAGCGATAAAATATTTCTCGACCAATCACATGCGAGGTCATATAGAGATAAGGACTTACTCCGGTCCATCACAAGAAAGGAAAGCTATGTCCTTTGCTACGCTGCTTAAAGGATCTACGCATCCAGGCATGTTTTCTCAGTTTTAAATATATATTTATCAAAATAATAATAACATTGATTCTCGATTCTTGTCTATACTGAATACCTTTTGACCTTGGTATTTAGCCTTAAATCATAGCGCGGGGGTCCAAAAACGGCTTATCCTAAATTAGGTCTTAAATTTTGGCCTAAATTGTAGGCCTAAATTTTAGGATAAAGTAATTATTATCAACACATTTTACAGAAAAAGGGTCAGTTTAGTATCTGTAAGGAGGGCGCGGTTGTTGTGTTTTCTCGCTGTTGGATTGTCAATTACAAGATGCTAATAATAATAATAATTATAATATTAATAACAATAATGATAATATAATAATAATAATAATAATAAAATAAGATAATAATATAATAATAATAATAATAAATAATTAATAATAATAATATAATAATAATAATAAAAATAATAATAATAAAATAATAATAATAATAATAATAATAATATAATTAATGAATAAAGCAAATCCGAATTATTTACCTTTTGAAAATATTTTTAGTTAACATTGAGCGGATAATATAAATGTAAGTGAATAATGGTTATTTTTAAATAACTTAGAATGATTTTATTAAAATACATGTTATGTTAACAAAGAAGAACTTATTTTGCTATTTTCATCCTTATTACATGGCTAAAGATGATGTAAGCAGTAAGTCGATAGAACAAAAACGTTGGTATATCTTGGCGAAGAGGGCTGCCTTGAGTCTGCCTACTGATTACTGATTTAATTGCTTTAGGTACGTAAAATAATGTTTTTAATAATATTTCATAGAAATTTTAGTAAAAATTATGTTTAAAACTTGATATTTATAAAATTTATAAACAAAAGTATTAACAGTTAATAAATTCTTTTGTTCAAAGATAATGAATGATTTATTATAGAAGTTTTAAGAAACTTTGAAATATTTTAGTTATAATTGAATGAGTAATAATAAATGTACGTGTTTAATTAAAAACATTAAAATATTAATAAATTATATTTTATGTTCATACAAAAGAACCTATTTGATATGTTTAAACAGTGTATATTTTTTATATGAACAGGCGTATGGTGTGCTTGTATTGTGTGTGTGAGTGTAAGTGTAAGTTCTATGGTGAGTAAAGTGGTCTATGGCCCTTGGGATGTAACTGTCTATGGAGGGTGTATGTGTGTATAAGTGTCCATAGTGTGTGATGTATTGGTGTGGATGTAAGTGTCTATAGGGTGGGTGTATGTGTATATAATGTGTAGAGTGTATGTGCTGTGATGTGTGTGTGTGGTGTGTGTGTTGGTTGTGTGGTGTGTTATTATATATATGTTATATACCTATATTATAATATACTATATATTATATATATATTATATATATATATTATATACTATTATATATATATATATATATTATATATATAATATATATTTATATATTAGATATATATATTATATTATATCATATAATATATATATATATAATATATTAATATATATATTAATATATATATATATATATATTATATATATATATATATATATATTTATGAGACTTAGTCTAATGTACACTTTTCTCAAAATGTTTATTTAGACTTTAAATTAAAGATACCTGTTTCTCAGGTCTTAGCATGGACCTGTGGGTTAAATGCCCTGTACTTCCCAAAGTGGTGGGTGTTCGAGTTCTAGTTGATACCTAAGACGGATTATATTTTGAATTATGACCCAAAGCCTCGGACAGGTAAAGGCGGTAAGTTTTGAGTCATTAAGGATGGCTAAGAGCAGACGATAAGGGACGGTGGAAAGCCGTGAGTCATGACCGGGTATGTGTGTGTGTGTATAGGTGTAGGTGTGTGTGTAGGTGTGAGTGTGGATGGAAATAAGTTAGGACAGGTACATACAGGACAGGTACATACATGACCTCATGTTAGGGACAGTTAACCTTTATGGAAGGTCAATTTCAGGCCTTGATACTGTATCAAGGTCAGAAATATCAAGGTCAAAACATCAAAAAAGGGGGGCTACGTCAAAAAAGGGGGTCAAAGGGGGGCCAAAACTAGGGGAGAGACATGTATGACGGTTGCTATGCAACCGTCTGGCGCACCCCTTCTCCGAAGGGGTGCCAAAAATTAGGGTGCCAAAAAGCTAGGGTGCCAAAAAGCGGGTATATATATATATATACACAGTCGTCGTGCGGAATCCCCTTGTTACTAATAATAATAATTAATATTAATATTAATAATGATAGATAATAATAATAATAATATAATAATAATGAGATAATAATAATAATAAATAAATAATAAAATAATAATAATAATAATAATAATAATAATAATAATAATAATAATAATAATAATAATAATAATAATAATAATAATAATAATAATAATAATAAAAAATAATAATAAGTAATAATAATAATAATAATAATTAATAATATATAATAATAATAATAATAATTAAAAAATATATAATAATAAATAATAATAATAAAATAATAATATAATAATAATAAATAAAGGAATAATATTAATTTTAATAATGAAGAAAAGATTCTTATAATATTAATAATAATTTAATTTTAATTTAAAAATATTAATAATAATATTTTAATAAATATAATAATAATAATAATTAATGAATAATAATAATATATAATATATAATAATAATAATATGATAATAATAATAATAATAATAATATAGATAATAATATAATAATAATAATAAAATGAATTAATTAATATGATAATAATAATAATTTAATAATATTAAGAATAATAATAATAAGTATTAAAAAGATAAGTAATAATAATAATAAAGATATTTAATTAAATAATAATATGAATAATGAATTAATAATAAATAATTATATAATAATAATAATAAGAATATATATAGATAGATAATAGATAATAGATAATTATTATATATATAATATAATAATAATTAATAATAATAATAATAACTATTTAATCAAATTTATTTAATTCTTATAATAATAATATTATAATAATAATAATAATAATAATAATAATAATTAATAATAATAATATAATAATAATAATAATTATAATGAATTAATATATTATATGAAATGAATAATAATAATAATAATATAATAATAATAATAATGATAATAATTAATAATAATAATAATAATAATAATTTAACCCAATTCAAGCAATAGATACATTTGAAAGTTACATAATATAAAAATCAGATTTCTAAGCAGCCCGTGTCCATTTCTTGATATTCTTGGCATTTATCATTATAAATGATTCCGTGTTTATGCTATATAAACCGGCAAAGACTCCAGACTCATATTTAGGATATACTATATATTTATATACTATATATATAATATATATTATTTTTAATAAATTAAGATTTAGTATTATATATGTATAATAGTATATATGTATTTAGTATGTATATTATTGTATTATATAGTATATATTTATATATATATAGTAGATATATTATTAATTATATTATTATATATAATTATTATATATTATTATTGTGATTGCATGGTAATCATCATTCTACGATTCCGTATCCGTCAATTTATAAGATCCACATCTCGCATCTCGGGCTTTGCCCTAGCGGATTGTTTGCGCGGATTTTTTTATTGTCGAGATTTTTTGTGATAAAGGATTTTTATAATTAAAAATGAGGCTGAAGTTGAATTTGGATACTGCAGATTATCTTAATAATGGGTTATACAGTGGACTCACTTCAACGTGTGTGTGGTGAATGATGATCTTGAATCTGCACAAGCGCATGGATTATTTCTAGTAATGTAGATTTGAGTTCCAACAGAGTGGCACATTGAGTGTAGTTAGGGTATGCCAATATATAAAGTATTCTAGCTTACCTTCTACAGGTGTCTGGTTCTGCATTCGCGATTGTGATGTTAATACCATTAATCTGCTTATACGCTAAGGGAAAGATGTTTGTTAACCATCTTCAAATGTAAAATGATTGACTCGGTTTTAAAAGAATGAAAGATGTAATAAAATACGAGAGATGGCTGAGGATATAAGATCGCTTTGGGTCGTTGAAAAAATGACTTTCATGACAGTGCATACTTACTATGTATCCCCGTGATAAAGGCAAGTTTTTGGTGTGTAACACAACTTATGGTTATGACAATTTGTTTAATCGTTCACTTGTTTTTGCAGTTGAGAAAAACTCAATCGAACAGTTTATTAATTCGCCATCCACTAAAAGGGAAAAAGGGAAAAAAAAGATAATAGTTACGGAAGACAATTCATGGTCTCCGTAGAAGTAAATCAATAGACAGTAATTCATGCATGGGATAGAATGTGCGTACAGTTCCATTTATTGATGGAAGAAAACACACGTGATTACGGCAGAAAGATGGATAGTGGCAAATGAGGTTGAAAGGCTATCGAGCCAAAGAAATGAACGGACGGTAGATACAATGATGATCCTATCAGTTAGTTTGGAAAGTGTAGGAGCAAAAATGGTTAGCCTCTCATCGCTTAGGAGAATATTGCCAAGGATAAATTGGCCTGATCCCCAGATCTAGTGGTTGTACAAGTGTATTGGAGAGTATTTATAATTGCTGGACTAATGATATGATAAAAAAGAGAAGATAAGGACTCTCAGCAGAAAAAAGGCAGAAAATTGATGTTTCTCAAAGCTACCAATCCTCCTATTATTTTGATATTTCTTAATAACTAGTGCAAAAAAGTTTTTATTATTATCCATTGTAATGAAACTCTTTTTCACTTAAGGTCGAGTTGGGGAAGGGTTTGGCTGGATTTGCTATTTGGTATTGATTTGAGGTTCCTGTTTTGTTCCCGCACACTAGGTTAACAATATGTTTTTATTATTAATTAGATTTTGTAGCTAAAATCTCTGAATATATTAGCATTTATTTT